>JAQGAE010000434.1:0-37224 GCA_034696685.1 Julus scandinavius | reverse complement strand
TAATTTAAAAAAAATCTACCAGCTCAAAGTGAAAAACGAAAAAGTGATACCATTGCTGATTTATCAAGCTATTTTAATTTTTTTAATTTTATTTAATTCTTTTTGTTTGGCTGTAATTGTGTTTTAAAATTTCACCCATTGAAAGTGATGTGGTTGTGATTCACCTTAAACCATCAACACATCGTCTGTCAACCTGTGTGTAGCACGTCGTTCAAATTCAGATGTGTCATCTTCGTTACTTTTCATTCCCTGCTAAATTCTAATCTGTGTTTTCATTAACATTTTTCAAGTTCATTGTAGAGAACTGCTAAAGTTCGGTACACACTGGATGGAGCCAACATGCAAACTGAAACACAATTTTTGCAAACTTGTTTGTCGAAACGTGCTGTTTTCAAGAACATTTTTCTACGAAAAGGTTTTAAACAAACATGCACAAACATAGTGTCCACACCATAAAAAGCCATTTCAAAGAAACAATGTTTTTTGTGTTCTTAGTGTGCAGTCCTGTAGCACTTTATGAACATGCAGCAATAGAGCAGATAACAGTTTTTGGTCATAGTATACAGACCATGATCAGCAAACATTGTTTCCATTGTTGTTTACCGCCTCTTGACCAAACACCAAAATGTTTGCTGAAAACATGATTTTTCTTTCCAAAAGTTTGCTGAAACCTCTGCACGGAAAATTGGTGAGGTAACGTTTTTAGCAAACATGTTTGCGGAACCCTGTTTTGTTACATGTTTGCTCCAGTGGTGGTGGTGTGGACCAACCTTTTCCCTTCTGAAATGGATTTCACTTTTGGCGGGTCTCTTGTCCCATATAAGCGAATAAACAATGGCTATTTATTCGACTAGGATTTATTCTTCAAGGTTCGAACCTAATAAACGACTGTACGGAATATATACTTACTGTTCTTTGTAGCCAGTTCATTTAAATTCTTTCTTACGCTTGTCTATTCTATACTCCACTGCTCGAAAATTCAAGATGGCGGCTGAAGTAATGATCACATTGCCATCGACAGATACTTTGTGAGCACCCAGTACTTGTCTCTTAATCGAAAAAAAAAATACATTTGTTCAAAAAATCTGACTTCCCCACTTAAGAACGTTTCGCTCTTGAAACATGCAATTAAAATAGCTGGGCTCGCATTTTTTTTGTCGTTGGAAAGTTGCTTTATACGGAGGGAGTGGGTTAGGATGAAAAAAATGACGCTGATTTTATTATGGATTTACACGGATTTCACATTTGAATGTGCGACTGAGGCTCAGCGTAGATCACTCAGAAAAGGAAATGAGTGTCAGTCATTAGGCCAGTGTTAATGATCATCCCTCCCTCGATCCGAGGGTACGAAATGCAAATATAGGCGTAGTTGCCTCATAGACTCCATTCAACTCGAAATTACTCACCCTAATATACATTTTAATTAAACCAGGTTAAAAGGCAAGCACCATGCCGGATCAACACCCTCGCTCTTGGTCTTGTCAGCTTCGTTTTTAGGGAGATTTTGCGTGGGGCAAGCTTTTTGGAGCACCCTGTAGTCAGCTGAAGTTTATACAATCAATGCTTAGGACATATACATATATATACATCGCGTTTGGCAACTTATGACTTTGACGTTGGACTGCGTGCCTATTTTCGATGAAACGGAAGTGTAACGGAGAATATAACGGCTAACGGCTATGAATCGGCTTACGCGAATGTTTAGCGGCTAACGGTTGTGAATCGGCTTACGCGAATGTGTAACGGCTTACAATAACTTTGCAGAAAACTAGTCCTACATTAATAACATTTGAAATTGCGGCATAAGCCCCTACGATTTTTTTCTTCATCTTAAATACCTCGGAAACCAAATTTCTTCCTTACAATAGCAATACAATCTCTCCTGTTCTACGAACGTTTTTACTCCAATCACATGGAGGTTCTATTCAAGGAATTTCTTTAAGAATTCGGTTTTCAAAGGGTTTTAGTTGAGGGTGTAGATGGTGTTAATGAAGAAGGATAAAAAGTGAGAGCTGTTGTGTATTTGTCCGATGAATCGGAAAATTACTCTTAAACTTGCACGTATAAGGAGTAACATTCCCCCCATTTTCGAATTTCAAGATTGTTTTATTTTTTCCGCATGAACGTGTTTTTGGGAAGGACGGCTTTGCTGGTCCATGCCTCGCGATGCTAATTTTGTGTGATGCAGCAGATTGTCAGCGAAGAATCTTGGCCTTAGCTTTGGAAATTGATGAGAAAGTTTAGTGAGATATGCACTGATTGGAGAAACGCTGGGTTTGCAGTTGGCAAAACACTTGGTTGCTAGTGAGAGCTTCAAATTCGCTGATCAATGCTCAATTTTTTTGCCATCGAATCCAGCAGTTGAAAATTGTATGAGTCGGATGGGATTAAGGCAGCTGTAAAGCTTTTCGGAAAAAAAAATCCAATTCCAGTTATGTGTATACTGTAAATCTATGTGCCATTTGCTAATTTTTAACGGAGAACTAATATGAAAGTATAAAATTTGATTGCCATAAATGAGATAGAAAAAAGTTTTCAAGTTTTGAAAGTTTGAATTTGTAAAGGATGTTGCAAAAAATGTAATAATAATCAATTCCTATTTGACTTTATTTTTTGTGCCTGTCAGTGGTTGTTGATTGGTATGACAAAAAATATATTTTGTTTTATAGAAGGCTAGAAATGGTACCAGTGTGCAATCATCTCGAATGGTGATTAGCCTACAATTACATGTATTCAAAACAAAACATTTCATTTTATAGCTACAAAAAATCCCCCACTAAGTTGAATTTTAAATTCAGTCATTGACCGATAACCATTAAAATGAAATATCAACTTTTAGTTGTTTGTAATACATTTTTTTGAACACAGAGCTCGAGATATACAGTTTTCTTTGCAGTTATTTAAGAATAAAAATCTCACAACACATTGCTATACACGTACCTAATTGTTGCATATAGTAATTTTGGAAATTTACGTTAGTTAAAGAAATAGTTAATTTATCAAATATGTGTTTACTCTTTCCTTAATCTTTTCAATTATTATTATGACTTTTTAAAGAGAAGATCTGTGGACCAGACAGGGATTTGAACCATGCCTCAGCGACTCGCATTGGCAGTCATCTACCCACTTGGCCACCCATTTCAACGCATCGCCAAAGTCAAATTGCCCAATATAATTTACATGTACATCATATTTTAAATCAGAAATAAAACGCTTTTATTAAATGTTACTTTTACGTGTATGCTGTATGCTGTTATTTGGGCTTCTTATATACTCGCACCTTAAACGTTTGCAAGTCAACGCGATGGGAGATGCAAAACTAAGTTTCGTACTTTACTAGAAATTGATAAAGGTTACTTATTCAGAGAGTGTAAAAATGTGAGCGTACATACTGGTCGTACTACAGCAATTGAGAACATCTTTCACTGAAAAGTAGAGATTTGTCAGAAACTAAAACATTGCACATGTTAAGCAGTTTACTAGCTCTTCTAAATTACTGTTCATTTTACTTTGCAGTTTTAACTTTAAATAAACAATTTTCACGTTGTCAAGTTGTGCAGCTTGTGATCTTTTTGCTACTTATCTTGATTCTACTGTGATTCTCTTGTGCTCTGTAGTCGAGGATAGCTATAGAAAATTAAGTCGTCATTAGTCATTATAGATGCTACAACTTACCTAAGATTGCACTTATAGAGGGCGTAGTGATCGTTTGGCGAACTCATTTGCGCTTTTTTTTTCGTCTCTTTGCAGCCATGTTTCAGACGCCGATGGTGCCCAATATCCCTGGCCCGGGTCATCCGATTCCCATGGCCCGTCCGATGAATTTATCGCAACACAACCATCTTCCACCTACGAGGCCTAGTCCACCCATTCCCATGATTCCCAACAACCATCCTCCATCCCCATCGCTGACCAAAGAAACTGCCCCCTCACCCACACCCTTAATACCACCGCCATCCATGGCACAGGTAAGACAAAATACAATTCGTAAATAGAAATGTTGTCCCCTCCACATCGAGTGATTGAGAGTTAACTGAGCACGAAATTCAACTCACAACTTTAGAACAAAAACTAAAACATTGCTTGAAAGTATTGGTAGGGAACATTCAAGTTTTTATGAGATACTGTGTAGTAATTGAGAGCTAATAGCAGTAAAACATTAATGTTTGAATCCCTGGAATGTACTTCTAGTCAAAGCTTGTGCTTGTGTTATTCAGATCACTGTTTGTGGGGAAACTGGTGGGAAAAGCAGCTGAACCAAAGCAAAATTAAGTATAAAATTATTAATGAGATCATCAGTAAAAATTATTTTAATTGATGGAGCAAACAACGATAATTTTTTTCCCAATAAATAAAACTACATTTTCCAACTCCATTGTATGAATATGCAAAAAAAAAAAGCATTCATATTTGGTTTCACTGACTTTTCCCGCCAAAATTTGCCATTGGCCAAAATGCGACCAAAATGGTTAGAGTGCCATCTAGCGGTTGTAATGGGTCTTGTAAAGAGATAGCTCTTTTTTTTTGTTCATCGAAAACAGGAAAAAAAAAATTATAAAAAATGCCAAGTTTTATGATATTAGATCTTCAGACTTTCTCTTTACAATCTGTCTGTTTCTCTTCCCTTCCATCTTTCCAAAGTGGACAGGGTTTCAGTGGTCATCATTGATTTTTACTCTGGTCGAGGCTGCTTGACCGTTGCGTCTGAGCTTGCGACGACATCCAAAATTGTTCTTTGCTTAGTCATAATTGTATATTAATCGCCATCTTGCCATGTGACACATTGTGTCATTTTGATTATCCCAGAATGGCGAAATTCTATTTTCTTTTTTTTAGTGAAATATTTTCTTATCTGTCTCACAGGCGAATGGTGCCGCCGCCCCCGATAAAGAAAAGCAAGAATCCTGTCCACCTTTCTACTTATTTTTCAAGGCAAGTTGCTTTTCTTTTTTTCTCTTCATATTCTAACAACAGGTATTAGCATGTCGATATTCCTGCTTTGATTTCATTCGTCCTGCTAATCTAAAGCCCAAATGTAGCCTAAATCTTGGATTCGTCTATCTTGTAATGTGTATCATGCTTTTCTGATATGATGGTTTTTATGGACGATAAACGTTCCATCAAGTGTTTACCAACATTTATTGTAAAAACGCATTTGTACTTTTTATTAACTAAGATAATGCTGAAGTATAATATAGGCAATTTTCACGTTTTCGAAGAAACTTGAATAAAAAACTAGTCTTTGTGCACCATTTAAACAACTTTATGCTACGTTACTTTTTTTTGTTTGAGAATTTCACACTAATATTATAAAAGTTTTATAGCAGCTCTATTGATTAGCTCCGTTGACAAAATTTGGAATTAAATGTTGGAAAAGTCTGACTGCTTCAAAGTGAATTTAGCATGCAATGGGTCGATTTTAAAATTTCAAATTGTTTTCAAATGTTTTAATAACGCAATTAAACCGCGGTCAATTTTAAAAGTCGATCAAAATGCAAGTTTTTCGAGAGAAAAAAGTAGTGTTTATTGAAAATGAAAAGGGGGTTGATCCGCTATTATAATTATTATAGCTTTTAAACCTGCTAAACGACATTTCCCTTTTCCACGAAAGGTAGAAGTATTTTATATATACTGACACAAGGAAGTATTGAAAACCCTCTCATAAAACGCCCATATTTCTATAATGGAAGAAGGGCTTATACAATGAATCATCTCAACCTATAACCTTAGCTAAATGCAGTAAAATTCGATTACTACATTACTTTAATCGTCGTTGATGCAACACGCATGCGGAAGCATACTTGTACTACATTTAGACAAATAGAAATTGTCTCACGCCGAGTTTCTATATGTCCTGAGCAATGCAAATTTGAACAGCCTCGTCAGTGTTACAGATTTGAATTTTAACATGACAGCCAGTCAACGTTTTTTAAGGAGATGGTTTTCACCTTATATATTTCCATGGACAGGAGTGAAAACTTTTTTTTAAAATATTCTAGTTTTGTTAATTATGTTTAGGATTTAAAAGCTGGCATATTTTGACAATTTATTTTGTTGTTTCAACAGCTTGATATCCATTCATGGTCTCGCAGTGTCGTATTTTTTCCCCTCTCCATTCTTGGAGATATTGATAAATGATTTTTTCGTCAGTTAATAACCTATTCTATCTCAAACGGATTAACAGTTACATTATGTTCAAAAAGATGATAGTCCCTATTTACTGAACACAGGATCTTTCAATAGAGGTTCCTTAAAAATGGCAAATATGGGGACAGTTAAATCAATATGGCAAACCGAATTGTGCATTGTTGGCAATAACATTTGGAAACATCACCTGAGCGCAGAATTGAATTACCTAAACTGCGTTAGTTTAATTTTGTGTTTTGCCACCAGGTGCTTCTGATCTGAGTTTTGTGAACCTTCTTCAAGGGTCTCTGTCAACCTGGTAGGTTGACAGAGATCAAACTGCCATCATGGCATCTCTTTCACATCAGACACCAAGAGCTATTCTTCCTAACTAAAGTCAATGCAGCTACATAATTTAGCCATGGCTAAGGTCCTAGATGTCCGTCTTTGTTTTTGTCCATTCCCAGCCCACTTTCTTTTGTACCCAAATCCCTTCCGCATTTTGCGTTTTACCGGGCATCGTAATTTCTAAATGCGAGATTTATGTATTGCTACATAAAACTAGGATGACTGAATATAGCCTATAATGACCGCATCATACTTGCGATGGCGAGTGTTCCTAAGCAACCGATGGCCTAACAATAGCTCGGGTTTCACGTGTGAAAAGAACAACAACAAAAAATGGCGAAGAAAGTGTCCAGGTGTTAGTTTGAGATGTAACTACATGTTTTGACAATAATGGGCGCACAATGTTGCCGAGGAATAACCGTTTCAAAGAGTAATTTACAAGCTCGCCAAAATGCCAAACGTTTTCTGGAGGTTAAGAATATACGCACATTATGACTATGTACTTACAGACAAGTTGGGTGCTACAGACATGTAGTAATATACAAATAGCCAGAATACAGAAAAAAAGTTTGTACTAAAAAACTGATTCTACAGGGTGTTATCAATCCCTTGGAATTCACCAACAAGGCTGATATTGCATTAACTTACTGCAATAACTTACAGATTTTCTATTGATTCTCTGGTCGGTGATTCAGGTGTACTCTATACCTTCGAAGCTAATATTTAAAAATGCACATGTAGTTGAGATAAAGTAAATCTTCCACAACTCAGAATTAGAAAAAGTTGTGTTTATTAAAAAAAATAATGCTGTACATGTGACTTGCAAATATTTACATCGTTTTATAAATTGCCTCAGAATCTAGGGATCGTATTAGCCCATATTAGATGTATGTAAGTTTTTGGTCTTGAATATGTATTAACGAGAAAAAGCAATTCCAGATGCACCCTGTATACTTTCTAAACTTTCTTTGAGATACATGATACTCTTAAGTGTTTCCCGATGGTGCTATTTTTATTGATAAAAATCTATTCCTAAGAAATTTGGATTGGTAAACACTAAATTACACAGGACTACAATGCAACTATAATTTATTGGTACATAGGGCCTGCCACAGAGTGACAGGAAAATATTTCTGCTTGTATTCGAAAGCTTAACTTTAATCTAACGTATTGGCTATTATTTATATAACATCTATGGTTTTTTTCTCGGTATTACGTAATAACGCGGCCTTATTTGTTCCATTGCATAAATCAAAATTAATTGCTCTTGATGCAAAAGTCCACCGGTGTTGTCATTATAAATGAATGTTTGTACATATTTCGTTTCTGCACCCCCCATGGCACGCGTCAAATTTCAGTGGAAAGTTGTGGCCATCAAAGGCACTGTTATTACCCAGGGGCACAAACCATCAATTTTAATGGGGACAACGAAGAACGTGGTTCCTGTCATCACACTGGTGATGAACGTGTTTCTGTCACAGCATTCGATGTTGGACATCCCTACTGAAATGAGGATTTAGTCATAAAATTTTAAAAAACAGAAAGGCTGGAATGGGCGAAAATATTGATTCGATTTAATTCATTCGTTGCTAATGGTATCGGACTTTCATTTGGGTAATGCACCATTGCTGATTTATTAAGAGGGATTGCCGACTGCGCAGGCCTTATAAATACAACTGACAAAAAAAAAAAATAGTATGAGCATTTGCTCAATGTGGTGTTATTTTAGACTGATTTACATTCACACTGGACAAGACTGACACTACTTGTTTCTACAAATTATCCAACACCCTGGAAAATCAGAAAATGTGCTTGAATTTGTATCACCTAAAAATGAAATCTGAAATTATGAAATCTTTGTTAAAACACCAGTATATAATGCAGGTCGGGACATTTCTTGCAATCGTACAAATTCCATATGTAAAAACTTTTTTTTGTTAAGACTAGACATTTTTTTAGCTCTTTCAATAAATATTTTGGAATTGGTCGTGGGAAGGAGGCTTGAAAATGTATGGGACGAACCTTGAAATCCTTGAAAACACAGTGTTCAAGACTTTTTCACCACTTTCTACATGTTATGTCACGCATACGGCGCGTACAGACGATTAGACTGCATTTATATGCCTTGACCACTTCTATCAATAGCCAAGATTTCTTGGAATCCTTCCATAATATTACAAATCCAGACAATGGTTTTCGTTTGTTTTTATTTCTCAAATGTGATTACTCCAGCATCCGAATGAATAATCATGGAGATGGGGAAATCCCTTAAACAGTTGCTTTACCGCACCAATTCCAACTTTTTTTTGTGTGTGTGTGTGTGCACTTTTAACCTTTTCCGCACCGTGATTTGTATCTCTCGCATTTCATGAATAGATAACCTTCTCTTAATGTGAAATTAGCAAAACGGTTGCTTTAAATTTGAATTTTATTAACGATTCGTAGAAAGGAAAAGCGATAAGGATGGGCCTTCCTCCCCCTGCCTTTTCGAGCACATGGCGTTTAATTTTTGGGCTCTATTGATTGGATGTAATTGGTCAACAACATCTATATATCTTTTCTAGGGTTCTGAACATAATTCTGGAGGTGATTATGGCCAACCAGGGTCTCCCCTACAGTTGACGCCTGTCCTGGTCGAATGTCAGATCCAAAGGTTAGCCGAAGCTGCGGAACTTCTAGTGAAAGCACTGCCCCCTTTTGAACCAAAACCGCAGAATAGCAAGAAAAAGATCTGTAAAGAGTTAGAGGTAAGCCACACACCTTGATTGCATCCTTCATTTCGTTGCATCATTTTTGTTATCTCTGTCTATACACACATTTCTCTAATAGCAATGATAATTACATTTTTATTTTCCAAAATTGTTACTGTTATTCCATTTTAATGCTAATGCCCTTCTAAGACTTATTGCAGATCGATTTTGTAGCCACAGATCACCTCCAGGTAGCAAATGTCAGTCTACCTTTTCTGTACTCTTTCGGGGAAAAAAAAGAGATGAGTTTTGCTTGGCACCATAATACGTGCTGCATGGTCGAGAAGGAAAAACTCTGGCTATATTTGTGAAAGAGCACGGAAAAGAATGGCCAGTTTTGTTGGCCTGTCCATCAGGTGTTTATTGCTAAATCATGGCCGAAACACGTTAAAAAAAAACTGAGAGCAAATTTTTTCTATACCAGACTGCAAAATACATTGGTTGACGCTAATTTGCAGTACAAATCCTCTTATCCGACTCGATCTCCCACTTAACCGGCGGTTTCAGAACTATACAATAACATGACAGTTTTCGGAAGGCATAGAATGCAACACAACAGAAATCGCAAAGATACTTTCTTGAACAACAAGAATCGGCGGTGGCATTCCAGACATTGTTCAGAAATTATTAAAAAAAAAAAAAAATAGGGAATACTTTTAAAATTATACTAATTATTCAGCAATAGAAAATTGTACGTACGAATTAAATTCAATGTGTATAAACTACGGATTAACCGCCTCTCTCCCTTAAACCAGTCAACAGCCAGTTCCTAGCAGGACGGAAAAGAGGGGTTCTACAGCAATGCTTGTATTTTTATAGCAAATTCTAAGATTCCTTTAAATTCTTAAGTTTTCATAACATGTCTAGCTTTGTGGTATTCGTAAGCTTTGTAATGTTAACTAGCCTATTAACAGTTTCTACTACGTGTATGAACTCTTTAATCAGTATAAGTGGTGGAACAAATGTTTAGTTTTCCCTCATTTTGATGCTACAACACCGTGACAGTGGGTAACACCTGGGGGCATCTCACAATGTTTGCAGACATGTTATCGATTTAAAAATACACTGAATCATAAAATACATTATGCTTGAGCACAAGCTTTAGTTTATCCCTTTTTAATACAGGTTTTAAAAGTGACGAAAGTCACGAACCTCATCGACTTCCATTTAGAGCAAATATTTCAATTTTTGGCATTCAATCTGCTTCAGAAGTATTGACATTGGTGGTAGCATGACCAATTTTCATATAAGATAATTCTTGACGCACTCTGTACTATCTATTATTCATTTTTTTTTTAAATTCCTTAAGTTGATCATTTTATAAGATAATGCTTTGCTGACAGAATTTTCTTAAAAATAATAAAATAATTGGCTAGCAAAAATAAGCTTCTAAAAAGCATAAAAATATGGCCAACTCAACGTTTTTTGGTGCTTTATGAAAGTTTATTTCAATGTTCGATAGAAATTTTGAAAGGCTGTATAGCAGTTTATCATAATGAATGTTTAAAAATTGCCAAACGCTAAAAAGCCAAAAAGCTTTGGATTGTTATTTTTTACTTACAGTTTTTCATTTTTGATATTTAATTTGATTGAATATAAATTTGCATTTATTCCCTCACGCGCTTTCCAATCCTGGGATGTGTAATTTAAGAGTTATAATTCCTATGGTAGTTGGTCCACCCTTCCCCATCCCTATATATCTCCATAAAAAAACACGAAACGTCAGAATGATGGATGCATATACATAGCGAGGCATTTTTTAGCTTCATAAAAACAGCCGAGTTTGTTTTAGGAAATTATGCGTTTCAATTGCATTTTTCAAAAAGAGAAATCTGACGCGATGCATATTTATTAGTTAATACCTTGTGAAATAGTAGGGCGATTGGTTCTGCATGGGGAGCTTTATTAAGATGAATCGTGAGTAATAGTTGCTCGATTTTATATACAAAGAACTAGTGTTTCTGTAAAATAATATCTAGCCACTAATGACTAATCATGTTGTACTTCTGTGTAACAACTGATACGTAGTATAGTAAAGCAATGAAATTTTAGCTGAATGCAAGCAAGTTTTGACTAGTTAAGTAAGTTTTGAGACGACTCGTATCCTTTTCAAAATTTTCACATTTTGTAAGATTTCTGCTAACTGCTTGGGTTGGCATGGTATGTTTTCAACCACCTGCTAAAGTCTAGAAGCAGCCTTTCGAAAGTATTGATAGCCATGCTACAATGGCAAGATTACAGTAAAAATATTTTGACCACCTGAGAACAACACTATAATAGGCGTTGTTACCTACTAGAAATGGTCTAGAAATCCCTGAAATTGCCGAGGAATTATATTTTGCAAATAACAATTGCTCGTAAATAAGAGATTATGCAACTCGTGAATGTTTAGGGAACTCCTGCTGTTTCACCCAAAAACCCATTTCACCTTTAAACGATTGAAGTAATCTCATAATTTTTGGATAATTTTAAAAAAGGCGTTTGATTACCATAACATTTTTTTATGAGACTCGATAAAAAGATTCTTAAAGTTAGACATCAGCATAAAGATAAAATAATTACAATTGAAATTTGCCACTTAAGGAATTCAATTTGAAAAAAGTTTAAGGAAATAATAATACAATTTATAAAACTTTCCTTTTTCATGTACTTATGATGTAAAACCTATCTTTGTTTCATGTTCTTCCCTACACACATTACAAAATGCTCAAGTTTAAAAAATATGGAATATACAGGGTGAAACACAGTTCACCCAACTATGTTGCTTATGCAGTCATGCTAGCCCAGAGATCCTCAAGAAGTCAGAAGTCAAACTTGCCACTGATTGATGTCATTATGATTTTGTATGGACATGTTCATGCTCTTGAGATCAGTGCCGCACTCAAGCCTGTGATTAGTTGAGCTGGGATGATAGTGGACACGCATGAAACACTGCATATTTACCCTAAACATAACCTTATAGTTTTCAAGCTGACCAGGCATGGACTTGCCAAGTAGATAATTTTCTTTTGAGCAGATTGGGATGTTTTCCACGAAGCATACGTTGACCAGAGTTTATTTACCCAAACTGCCTGTATTGAACCTAAACAGACACTGATGGACAATGCTCCGTGCGCGTTAAATGTCAATATTTGGTGCTTAATATAATTAATTTCAAATATGTATGAGTTTGTATATGGTGTGTACAAGGGGCTGGACAAAGTTTCGCTGCAGGCCACAAATTGACCCGGAGATATATTTTAATAAACTGGCGTCTGTATAAAACTGTTGACGGTCTAAGTAGCCCTATTAAATCGTAAACTTTTTTTTATACGGAGCTGATCTGAACATTTGCATTCGTGTGGGGTGCAGGTATGAGTGTCGAAGGCCAGTTTTTGGCCGTGAAAGCGAACCTGGATATCGAGTTATTTTTAACCCTTCAGTTCCTCTGAATTACATGTATTTCGTGAACAGTTGCTGATATTCCGGGTGGAAAAAACATTAAAAAAACGCTGGCGAGGAGGTGGTGGGACAAGTTTTCGGAGTTTCCGTACGCGCAAGTGTGCGTGGGCAGAATTAAGATTTGCTTAATCAGCTTATGAACACCACTTAATTTATCATTTTCCTTGATTGTAAGAATGGGCCAAAAAACTGGTTAGCATATGTGCGGAAATAATTTCCAGGAAAATATTTTAAATGTCAATACTTAAAACTTTTTGTCGTGCTGAAATACTAAAATATGTACAAGTTTTGAAGTGATCAAAAGCGGTGTGACAGCGACAAAAAAGTTGCTTTGGAAGAATTTCCATTTGAATTCTGGAAATATCTGCCCAGATCCGCTCCTTGATTACCATATGACGTGACCAAATCAACGTGAAGCACATCAAATTCAATGAATGGAAAGTGCTTTTAGAAAATGTTCACAAAAATACTTTTCCTGACAATTGTGCAAAATACAACATTTATATAACCTATTTTGGACAAATTTTTGATGAACAATTTGAAAATTTCGTAACGAAATTTCCAGCTGTCTGTCAGAAAGTATTTTTAAAAGTTTCATCAAAACATGGGTGACTTCTTTCAACATTATCTAACTCCATAACCTTGGTACTGTATTTACAGAACTTTCCATATAAATAATTGAAACATGAATTATGGGTTCTACTATGGGGCTATTTCTATATTAAGATTGTTAGCTTCTTTCTCATTTGGTCCTAATATATCCATTGAACCCATTATTCGACAAGCATTTCTAAATTCCCATGGAAAATGTGGAATTCCAGTATAGTCCCACTTTATTATCTAGAACGTTAGCTACAAATCCCCAGTTCCGATGGCACGATACTGTATAGGGACTAGTCAGGAAGAAGGGCAAAATTCGGATGGACCTTATTTAGCACGGCGGGCATTTTCGTTGAATATTTATAAGCGATAAAAGTGATGGGAAAGCACTGGCCTGAGTGCTATTTAAACCCCCTAGGATTGGAGTGGTCATCTCCATTGATAGATAAATGGACGTGACTGGCTTCTCTCCTAACTCTGTTGAAATGGCGAGGTGGTCGCATTTTGGCCCACTGTCCCCTCGTTCACAACCCTTTTAATGGAGATTTTCTCTCTGCTTTGGCGCATTAGAGATTAACTGGACAAGGAAACATTTAGATTAGACTCGAATTAGAATGCAGCAAGGAACGAGACTAGCATTAGCTTCAAAGTGGACAGTGGCCAGCAGAGCGTCTTTTTAGTGGATTTCGAACGGGTTTAATTAGATCTAATGCGCTGACAGGAGGAGGGCTTTGATGGACGTATCTTCTCCTATTATAAGATAACTTTTATCCTTTCGAAAACACAACTTATCTAAGCTATTCCTAGTGCTTTACACTAGCAAAACTGGCCACCTTCATTCCTCTATAGCTTGAAAGGAATTTGTTCATTTTGGTTCCAAAATAATCTCACGGATTGGTCAAGTGAAACGTGCAATGTTGAAAGGTGTGATTTTGCATCCAATTATGTTAAGGTGCGTATCGACCAAAAGAAACATTAGAGAAACAAAACATACACAACAAACATATACATACAAATTTTGATGTGTCCAGAAGTGTTTGCGAACATGTGTGGAAAACCTCCGTTTTTTCCCCACATTTCGATGTTTCTTAGCGATCGCACGAGAGGCGGTCCGGATCAAAGGAAAAAATGTTTCTCAAATGTTTCGTGACGTAGTTGATGACGTAGAGCATTGAACAATGCGGTTTTCATTTTGAAATATGCCAAGCTCCGCCTTGTTTCTCGAAATGTGTCATAGGTGCGTACACTCAATTTGCAACACATGTTTGGAAAAACATGCTGAAAACATTGTTTTAGTGTTTGTTGTGTATGTTTGAAGTTTGTTTATGTTTTTGTTTCTTTTGGTCGATACGTAGCTTTAGGAATTTGCATTGTGAGTGACGATTTATTCGCATTACCATTTTGTACAGAGTGAAAACAAGTGTAACAACCTAAATGTCAAATTATATCTTTTATGATTGATAATATTTTCAATATCATTTCAACGTCACATGGTTTTAGAGCTAAATGTAAGTTTGTCATGGCTTCTCTTGGAAGTTTTGCTCCTATAACTTTAGGTAACTCGATCGTGCCATCCATTATGCCAAGTTTTAACAAATATATATATATATATATATATAAATTAGAAATGAACAAATGTTTTGCTTTGAGGGAAAATAAGTTATCAGGGTGTCCAGCAGCTTTTCAAATTGGGAAATGTGCTTGAATTTTTATCACTTCGCAAAAATTATGCTGGACATTTCTGTCCTGGTCGGAAAATTTCGATTATTCGAGAAAATTCATTATAAAACAAAGAAAAAAAATTATATTCTCTAAACTCTATAGGGAATTATTTTGGTAATTGGTCGTGGGGTGGATCCTTGAAATCCCTTGCATTTTTTTACCAGCAAATTTATACGTGACACCCCATCTATTCAATTCACTTATTTGTTAAACAAGTGTTTCTTTCCAAGTTTTTTCCATTACATGGTTTTTTTTCTACCACATTTCATCCTTGTCTTTTCGCGCCACTAGATGGCGCGGCGCTTTAGCAAGCGATCTCGGAGCGCTCGCGTCGCCCCCACAACGTGACGGACAGCGCCGGCTGTTTGTTTGTGGCGGGAAAAAAGTCCCCGTTTTTCCCGCGCTTTTCATCTTTTTTCCCCCTCCCACCCCCCACTCTTATTATCGATTTCCAGTACAAACGAAAGGGTTAAGGTTGCCGTGGTGACCAGTTGCCGTGGCAACTGCAGGGCTTCTCTCCAACGGTGGTCGCTGTTTGCTAATTCGGTTGCATCAACATGCACATTGTGGATATACCTGACTCGCGTAATTAGTGTCGGAGAATAAATGTTTGCCGTGAGTCTGGAGGGGGAATTTCGCTTGAACATGATTTATGAAATATCTTGGGATGGGGCTGGGGAAACTGCATTTTCTGACAAGTCCAAGGAGGACCTTCTCGCACAAGTTGTCATATCAGAACATGGGTATAAAAATGCTAGGGTTCGAACCCATGCGGGAGGAACGATCCAAATTCAGCCAAATTAGACGAAATGGCATCGCAATGGCATTTATGGCCTTTCTGGGGATTTCCTTGGGCATATGGCAGCGCACTGGAGATCCCCAGAAGCGCCGTAACTTCACTCGTCTTGAATGGCCCTGATGTCCCCGTAGCACGCTAATTGGACTTGAAATTTTTGGATCAATTTCTCTAATCAAACTGCTGCCTTTCAGACTTTGGCAAATGGGCCCATCGAACATCGGTCCATCCTTCTTTGGCAGTTGAGCAGTACTACTCTTGAGGGACTCACGCGCCGCTCCACGTGGCCGGTGACGTCACGGCCGCGAGGGAGGGGCCTCCTTCGGCGGCGTTAATCTTAATTATGCATATGCTAATTAGGTGGCTTCTGGAAATTGATATTTTCCAACGTCACCACTGGCTTCTGCTGGATTTTCTGACTGACTGCCAGCACCGCCATTGGCTCGCAGCTCACGCTGATTATTTGGCTTTCGGGGATTTTTTAATTGGCTTCCCACTGCCAATATTTCGATCATATTGCAGTACGAATAATAAGCGCAATTAATGAATGAGACGACCAGGGATTGACCCGAATGACAATGCTCGCAATACGCCTGGAAGTTATATCTGTTGGGGCCATGAAGTGTAATTTCACTGTTTGTAAGGGTAATATAACGCGAGATGATCATTGTTTTAAGAACAAGAACGATTCACAAACTTTTGAACTGTGGAACTACGACAATCAAAATGTTCACAAAATCAAAATGTAAACAGCAGTTGGAGATGGACTGAACTTTCCACTCACCCTGTACTGTTGTCTTCAGTTAAAACTAGAAATTGTGCAATTGAGTTTCTAGTATACCTACTTGTATTATCTCCAAATAAAATGTAATTTTTTCTCTCTATCGCTAACATATTTAGGCAAATATGCACGTTTCCAAAGTGCTTGCAGCTCAAAAAAGAAACTTGGGATTAGACCTGCATTTTTTCGTTCCTCCCTTAATTAATCAGCAGTAATTATAACGTGCCCCAAAGCGCATTATTGTACTCGACTGACTTTTTTTTGGCTTTAATCACTACATGGCCTATAATTATTTCCATTTTGAATTTTATAACGAAACTTTATCAAAAAGCAAGATCTCTGCTGGGATAATGTGGGTTGAATTGTCTAGATGAGTAGGCGTCGGTATAAAATTCATGTGGCTCTGCATGAGATTTAGATGGTAAGCAGCGCCTCCTCATTCAGAAGCATTACGAAATAAACTGTACACATTATTCAACTTTAATAAGTAGTATACAACTATTGTCATGTATTTATTTCATTTTAAAAATGACGATCAAACAGAAAATTTGATTGCTGGCAATGAATTTTTTCAAAGCCGCCATAAACAAATGGTCTACACGTATAGGCCGTCTTTAAAATTTCGGTTTCAAGAAATTATATTATTCTAGTTTATTAAAAAAACACGTCAATTTGGTAATAATGCATTATTGAAGTATATACAATTATCATCCTTCTTCGTTTTGGCGTCCTTAGCGGGGAGCGCCATTATTCTTTTCATATATATTCCGATACATATGCCCACAGGTGTCGCTTGTGTTGGATGTTATAAGATTTCAAACCCATTGTGAGTAGTAAAATGTACTTGAAATAGTTCAGAAAGGATTTGATTTATCGTTAAATGTTGATTTTTAGAATATTATAAATAAAGTGAAAGTGGCTTTTAAATGGTCAATGATACGAGAATTTTAAGAAGATGAACTTCGTTACATGGAGGACAAAAGACTCTTTAAATTACTAGCCTCAGAAAAAAAAAAGCTCACGTTGAGATGGCCAGATTTAGGAGGGTGTGCGCAGGGTGAACCCACGAAATAAATTGAGAACAGGGTTGTTATTTTTTATTATATTTTTTGTGTTTCTCCCTAGCTGTCATTTTTAACCCTATGAAACCATTTCACGTTGTCCAACCCTTTATGGCAGCGAGTCGTTCACCTCTTCACTGGTCACTTCCCTTTTCGCCTGTCTGTTATTTTCTCTTCTGAACCTCACCCTGAAGCTTTTTTTTTAACCAAAAGTGGCTACTTTTTATGTTCACTAACCCTCTTTGCGACAGCCATCAAAGTTAATGCTTAAACTTGGAAAAACTAAGATGACACTTACACAGTGTAAGTTTTCATGGGTAATTAAGAAACGTTGATTAAGGGGTTGATCAGGGAGTTTATATAATTTATATGGCTTGATGAGATTTTCGCCTTGTCTTTTTTGTGTCATTTACGTATGTTTGAGTTATGAAACACCGAAGGAAGAGTGACATTGGTTAATAACGTCAGAAATAAAGGTGGACAAAACCCTCGAATTGTGGACAGGATGCTGTTTTTTTTTCACTGAAGAAATATTGCTATAAAAAGTTTGTCCGAGAATCCATTACCTGAAGTGTCACCCTTTCTTTATCATTGCTTTTGAAGTTCTGATGGCTTCAACCATTTATGGAACTTTAGTTTAAATATATTACTGAATCCGTGTAGTAAATTAAAACTAAAAGTTTGTTATAACCTCGATATGATGCCAAATGTTTATGAAAATAAAAAAATCTCACATAGCTGTGTTAAAATAGAGGTGATGTTCGTATAAAGTTTGAAATTACATCTGTCATAACTTCTGTAAAGTAAGCACAAGTATTCAAAATTGAACAAATACTCAAAATTTCATTTGAAAAGTTTTGTGTTACATCTTAGTACTTGGATAAAAACAGTTAATCGAATGTCTTGTCTATTTGTGAAAATTTTACTCAGATTTTTGAATATTCTCAAACCTACAGAAACAAAAACAGACGTTGAAGTATTAAGGCACATAAGGTGGGAGCAGAATCTTTATTTCTGCTATCTGTTGGAGTATTTGTTCTAGATGGAATTCTATAATTCCATGTTAGAGAAAATCTGAAAATGGTATTCATTTGCAATTCAGAGGAAGAGATAAGCAAATTTAGCATTAATATTGTTTGTTATTGTTGATAGTGTTGGTTGTTATATGTTCATTCTATGAATTGTGTGAAATTTAGCCAAAATTCAATTATTCTATTTCTAGTATGTTATGAGTATGGCAGAGGATGACCCGAGGAGGATGGACGAAATTCGCAAATATGCTGCCATTTATGGACGATTCGATTGCAAGAGGAAGCCAGAAAAGCCTTTGACGCTGCACGAGGTTAGACTTTGTTGCTAAACAAACAAATTGTTACTGGAATTCCATCATTAAAGTTTTGTGGTAACACCCGATGGTATTTTGGCCCTTAGGTGTCAGTGAACGAGGCAGCCGCTCAGATTTGCAAACACATTCCAGCTCTGCTGACCAGAAGGGACGAATTGTTCCCTTTGGCCAGACAAGTGGTCCGGGATAGTGGCTACCAGTACTCCAAAGGACATTCAACGTAAGTTATCAACCTATGCTACTTTTTTTTTCTCCAAAAAAACTGTATTTTATAGTATTTGGCGACATCTATCGGCAACTGATGAACCGATGTCAAATTACTTTTTTATATAATGGAGCTTTCAGTTTGTTATGTTGTTTATAAAGTTTATAAAGTTTGGATCCAAAAAAAAAAAAGGTGAAATTTAAAAAATCTTACTTATTTATTTCGGGTAGTCTACGCGAGGATACCCTGTGTATCTATTACGAATTCACAGGACAAAAATGCATTCCTACTCGTGTGAAATTTAGCAAATGTCTTTGCTTTTTAAGGTACAGTATCAAATACCATGTGCAACTTGGATGTTTAATTTTTTGTTTCTTAACGAGGCAAATGAACTTGAATTGCAGTCAACCTCCATTTCTGCTTGGGACTTTTTTTTCTTCCATTAAATTCATGGTCATATGACAAAGCAGTAAAGACTTTCTCTGAAAACCATTTTGAATCAATTTTTATCGATTGCCACAATCTCCATTATTTAACTTTAACACATTTAAGAATCCACCTGGAACGCTAATAAATTGTCTACCTTTGTTTAATGCTATTAAAATTTCCGTTTGACTTGTAATTTACTTAAAAAATGAATAGGCAAAAACTACCAAGTGTTCGCTAAATCAACTGTGATCTAAACGTTTTTAAATGCATAAAAGCATTTATAGTCAAATAAAATGTATTGACATGGCCATCCGAACGTCAAAATCTGTCTTAAAGAGTGGAAAAAATCTTTAATCACGATACATTTTTTGCTTCATAAATTTATTTTCCATTTAGTTATTTTTTATTTTTTGTTTGGTTTTTAATTTATCCTTCAGACATATAAAAAAAATCAACAACCCAAAAACTTAAAAAAGAGTGGCAAGCAGAGCAAGTGAAAATGTTGCTTTCACGATTTCGAACAAATATTTGGCTAATCTTGATTTTAGTGTTGTTTTTTCCCCTCAATATTCGTGGTTTAATTTCCATAAGATATAATGCTTTTTTGTTTCTTTAATTTCTGTTACTGGAAATTCTCTGAAAAGTTTAGGGTTGTACTGACACGTTTATCCAGTCTACAACATAAACTTAATGGAATCTTCATAATAAAACTATGAAATGTAAACTTTGAGTCAATACTTGGAATGTCTTTGTCCACAATGTTTTGGAAAAGAAATAGCTGTGTGTAGTTGTCTTCATTAACTTGAGTTAAAGCTTATGCCCAGGTTTACAGACGTATAAGCTATTATTAACTATAGTAGAAAACTTAAAATGGCCGCTTGCAGGTCCCATGTCAAGAGGCTAATTTGTGAGAGGGTGGTCATTGGCAGATGCTGGAATTGAATTGGAACAATAATTCCCAGAAGCTAAAATGCATGATGATGTGGAAGTAGGAATGGTGTTGCCTCTGGAAAGACGGTCAGCTAGACGGTGACATTTAATAAGCGGTGAAGAAGCTTCGTCCTTAGTGATTATGCAGGGCCGGTAGATGTGCCTTAATGTGTGGGTGGGTTAAATTGCACGGCGGCGCTCCTACTTGTTTCTTTCCGTCTTGACTGGCTACTCGCTCAACTATATTGATCGGACTTTCCATGAAAGGTTTTAATTTTCTCTCCCCCTCATCTGTGTATGTATGAGCGCAATTAGGACAACAACGGACATCTTCTTGCGTACTTGTCTGAGATGTCAGAGGTTGCCATGGCAACTGCCTCAGTCGCGCTCTCACTCTCCCTAGGGCAGTTTTTGCCCCTGCCAACAACATATGGCCATCCGCTTTCCGCATACGTAATTACGAATTTTAATAGCGAAATTTATTTATCTCGATGCAAAGCTGAGGATCCAACGTTGGGCTTCTGCGTACCAAAAAAAAAAAAAAAAATGTAAAAAAATAATAAATGGATAAAGCAATATTACAAATTTGACCTATATTTCTGTTTTAGGCCATTTTAGCTTTTCATTTTTTTTGTTCATCTGGAGGATAATATTGCATCAAGTTTTCGTTAGTCTGATCTGAAAGTATGATGCTAGTCTGATGTGAAAGTTTGATGTTAGTCTAAACTAAAAGTATGATGATAGAGGCTGTTAGTCTGATGTGAAACTATGAGGATATTCTGATGTAATATAGTCTCATGTGAAAGTATGAGTGTAGTTTGTTGTTAGTCTGACGTGAAAGTTTGGTGATAGTATGATGTTAGTCTGATGTGACGGTATGATGGTAGTTTGTTGTTAGTCTGATTTTAGTCTTGATGTGCAAGCTTGATGTTAGACTGATGTTTTCACCAACGGAAAACTTTTCATGAGTTTTTAATAATTTGGCTCAAATACATTCTGCGTTTTCGAAAACGTTGAGGAAACTGTTAGGATAATTTAGAATAATATTAATTACTTAAACGTGGAAAATAGCACGTTTTTATACATGATCTACGTGCACAAAAACCTGCCTTACAGTAGACGATATATATCACCTCTAACAACTTGTTTGTGCTTTTTTTTGTAATTTTGTATAAATTTAAAATATGGCATTGCATTATTTGTCAAATTTTCATTTTTTTTTCTTTGAATTTTAATTAGACATTTTCCACGTCTTTTGTTTCTCAATACATTACAAAAAAATTCAAAATGAACCTTTTAAAGTTATTTATGGTCTTCTCATTCCTAATGCCATGCCACATAAAAATTCCACCTCCAAAACATTTTGCTATCCAAACACGTTCGAAATAAACCCTTTCGGCCTTGTATGTGATGAGATTCAGTTTTTTATACCTACTCCCTTCGGGTACATCGGCCAGAGAGTAGCAAAAAACGCTTTTTTTTCTCTCCTAACCAATGTTTTTTTGGGGTGAGAGCGCTTCTATCTGATGAAATTACAAAATTTCGTGACTTGGCAATGTCAGGAGAGGGTTACCCTCAACATTGTGACATGGATTTCAAACACGTGATATAAACCGTGGCGGGTTTTTTTTTTCTGTGCGTGCTAAGATTTTAAACTGGTTGATGTGAAGTTTTTTTTATATTTTTTTTATATAAAAATCTCTCGGTATGGCAGAGAAGGGTTAATGTATGTCAGGTAGAAGTCGTTAACTTCTTATATAAATTTCGGATACTTTTTTACGCGTGGTTGGAGGGGTTGTGAGGGCCAGGTTAAGGATAATGTAGGACACCCTGTATTTATTTCATAATATTTTTTAGTATTATTAACATTCATATTTTAGGACAATCTTATCCTTTTATCCTTAATTTAGAATTTAGAATGAATATGTTTAGAACATGTGATAACATTAGATTCCCTGCACATTGGAAAATCACAACCACTTTTTTAAATGCTAGTGTTGGCTGGTCTCCAGATAAAAGCGTTAATATTCCTAAATGGAAAATTACTTAGCATGCTAAATCTGGTTGCTAGGAAACAAGTCTAGCATATGTAGCAAGGTGTTCATAAACATGTTATATAAACGCTTCCAACACTAATTAGTGTCATTTTCATTTACAGACAGAGCCAATAATTTTTTACCTGATCTATTTTCTGGATATGGCACAAATCTTTCTGCCCTCTATAATTAGTAGCAGCAATGTTAACAACATAATGCTAGTTATTATCTCTGCATGTATGGAAAAAATTGTTTTGGACAAATCTGAAAACATTCCAAAATTGCTTTTCATCATTGTTCGTAACTGATGTAGACATTTACACTCCCTTTGACCACCCCAAGCATTCGCCATGTATTAATCAATTTATTGTTTTTGACCATGATATGATATCCTAGTTTTTTTGCTTTTGCTGATTTTTTACCGTTCAAATTTGTTTCCAAGTGCTGTTTAGATGGCCATCAACTCCCTTAGCCGCCCCCAATTCGTGATAAATGGGGTATTTTGCCCTACCTTTTTTAATTGGCAACATGATGGGAATCGTATACGCATGCGGATTTATAATTAATAACCCTATCGAATTGAAAATATTGTTCTTAATTCAAATTCCCATCAGATAGTCTGCCAGAAAATTGTTCTGCTTCGCTTTATAATGACCACTGCATAGCATTTTTTTGTTTTTTTTAAGTATGAGGTCCATCAACCCTTTGAGTTGAAAAACCACCGAGAGAACCAGACGATTTTTTTCTTAATGGACACAAATTATCTTTTTTTTTCTCTCAATTTTTTTTTACCCGCTAGCAGTATATACTGCTTGTAAGTTTTACCCAATTACAAGTCTAGCTACGAGTTACGATACAGGTTACCAATGACAAGTTGATTATTTCATACGGATTTAATCCCTAACTAGCAATTTAAAAATTTATTTTTCTCATGTATACGTTTCGAGGGATATTTCTTTTAAGAAACTTTTGAAGTTGTTTTCATACAACTCTTTGGGTGCTGGGAATAAATTGAAATTCAATTACACGTAAAATGACAGTTTTATGAATAAAAAAATTATTAGATTGATTTAATTATGTGTTTGAGTTACCTACATGTCTTACAAAAATAGGACATTGCAAAAAAAGATATGTATTTTATACAAATTTATAAGATATGCGTATAAGGCCGCACACTGGCTGGTATCTGTGTTATAGGTTATCTTGGGGGGGGGGGGGAATCCTTTTTTAACATGTACATGTGCGTGTTTTGAAAATTTTACATGCAGACATAATCAATAGGTTTTAGCCAGTACACAGTTTGAGAATATTTAAATTGTTTTTGCTCACAACATATGTACTTGTAAAATAAGAGGGCGCTTTTACCTTAAAGGATATCTTTGTTTCAGAACCTGGGAACACGTGGGAAAAAAAACTAAATTCTGCAAGTATTTTTTCACAAACTTGTACAATATTACTCATTACTTTCCTTTGAAGAAGTTAGACAAACTCAAAGAAGTTCGAATGCGACATAAATGATATGTTGAACATGTTTTAAACGTTTTTATTCCAAATATGAGGTAAAAAACATTTCTGATGTAACAATTGTAGGGTTGCTATGACAAGCTCAAAACAAACTTGTGTTGTTTCTTTGAGAGAATATGGTTATTACATATGTATTTTTTTTAACACGAATATGTGAATTTGTATGTTATGAACATGTTATGATCATGTTAATATACTTGTACACGTTTATTGTAATTTATAAGTTGCACTATTTCCATAACTGAATTTTAGTACAACTTTAGGACTAAAAACCGATTGCAGCAATTGTGCATAATAGTTATTATCAATCTCAATTAACGAGATCAAATAGCTTTGTTCGGATGCAAGTTTGTTGTAGTTTTGCAAATTATATCTAAATGGTATAATTTATAGGGTTGTGAATTGGCATATTAAAATGATTACAGCTAAACTATGCACATTTTTAACGTGTGAAGTGATTATAAACAGACAGTAATTGTCGTGTAATGCTCTTATGGCAACTAACAAAGTTGTACTCTATATTTTTATTATTTTTGTTTTGCAGATGGGGCGACAATTCCAGGCCACAGGGCTACAACCCACGCAACTATAACAACTGTGATGACCCTAGCGGCAAAAGGCAGCGACTTGATGGCAGCCCTGATGGAAGTAGCAAACATGGCGGCGAGATGGGTAGACTGAAACGCCAAGTGAGTTCATTGTTTATGATTCTGCTTATTACTAAGTATAGTGGCTTAGATAATTTGTGTTTGGTAGATTTGACACAATCAAAAGTTTTAGTCAGTGGCAGACTTGCCAGGGTGTCTATTTTCCCAATGCAAGTAGGGGCCCTGATTAAATTAGCCCTCCTTAAACATTAGACCAATATATTTCACAAAAGCAAATATATTTGTTGGTTACTTGTGATAAGCATAATTAAATAAAATTTCAGCTGATTTTCATCGTGAGATAATACAGTTCAAAATTGTGTGCATCCATTATGCAGTTTTCATGAATGAGCATTCTAGAACTCTTTCATAAAAAAGTATTTTTAGGCTCAGTTGAAATGACATTTTGACGAAAAAAAATCTCCCTAATCTAGTACGCTTGACAGGCCACAACCACCCACAGAACTTTGAGATTTTACTCCTCTCCCCCCTCAAAAGTAAAATGAAAAAAAATAATAATAATGCAAAAAGTAATATGCAGATAAGCTGAGTTTCAGAGGACGTGGGGGTAGTTGCGTGTGGGGTGAAATTCCGTAGGATATGACGACAGCTTGCACGTACAACCTCCGTACAGAGGTCAGGACGTAATTTCTTTGTCTTTTTTCTTTGTTTTTTTTTTGTTTGCAAAGGCTGTTGTTATTGATTGTCACTAGCCCCGAGATAAAGGGATAGACTAGTTTAATGCGACTTATAAAATAATAATAAAGAGTTGTGGGAGAAAAAAAATAATACTGATGTTGTAAGTGGTGTGGTGTGGCCGTTGTTAGGCAGGTGTCGTTCGAGTTAATTTTTTTTCATCTAGGGATAACAATTGTACCTTTTCTGATCCACACGCAAACTCCTTTCTCATTATTTCGCAATGGTTGAGGCACGACGAAAGATGAACGGTTTTCAGGTCCACCGACAATGGCAAGAAACAGTCATCTGTTTTTAAAAAAATCGTCAAAAGGCGTTCATCAAGCTTAAGTATCTTGGTCAATGTCTTATTATTAGAATACGATAATTATTTTATTAATGGAGCCTGGGCTACGTGAATGTATCGGGCCTGAGCCAAAAAGGCGGAGAAAAATTGACCAGAAAAAAAAAAGAAAAAAAACATGGCGCGGGACATATCCACCTTTTACCCAAACGTATCAATAATTCAAAACTCTATTAATTTCTAATGCGACTAAATGGATGTTGGCCCGCGGAGTTATTAATTTAATTGGCAAATTAGAGGACTAACATCGATTTCTTAGTATGGCGGAGAGGGAAAAAATGGACGAGTTGGGGGGGCGCTGGATGGCACTTAACCTTAATGGGCATTAAATATCATGACTGATTAAGGGAATTTATCCTGCCCGAATTTTAATAATAAACCCCCCTCACATCGAATCTTTTTTTTTTATTTATTCGATAAAATATGTATTTCATATACGCGCGGCTTTTATGAAATATCAGCAGGGTTGAGTGCTTCCATCATTTTTGCACAAATTGGGTTAAGGGGTTGATGTATAGGGGCATCATTTTATGGAAAGTTTCTAAAATCTAAATATGGCAGTTTGTGAATTTTTTGAAACGGTAAGACAACTTGTAATCAAGGAAGTCACGGTTCAAATACTATGTACCCTCTCTTAACCGACGTCTTATAGACACTTCTGCAGTATGTTTAGAAAAAAGAATCGACAATTTTTTCAGAAATCGTTTTTTTTCTTTGTCTTTTAAACAAGGATTAATTTCTTAAATACGTTCATTGCTAATCGTTAGTATGTAAAATATTAAATATGTTGCTAATTGAGTTGTATTAATATTGTTATTTGTTACACATAAACTCCTGTTTAACCGACTCTCTCCCTTAACCAACCTTCAGTGTCAACAAGAACGGATAAGAGGGGTTCTACTGCAATCACATTTTGAAATCGGAGAAATCTCAGAAATATGTTGTGTGGTTTAGCATCAGTATACGTTATGAGTTCTGAACATTGCCTTCAGAACATGAGCAAATGCTTCACCGTGTAGCATTTGCATTATAGACACCTTTATAAATGAGCCATTTTCACCGATTCTTTTTTGAAAATATGTATATGCTAATTTTTGCTATTTTTTCAGGAGCGATTAGAAAATATCGCCGAGGAATTGAAACAGTTGGGGATGCAACAGGAGGAACTTCGTGCCAGGTTGACCCAGGCGAGGGACGCTCAAGATTTCCCCATGGCTCAGCAACTTCAGCAGCAACTGGAGCAGCTCAATGCGCAACAAGTTCAGCTGATAGCCGAACAAAGTGATCTGATCAAAAGGCAAAGACATCAGCAAAGGTAAAACAAACATCATCCATTACTTTTTAATTGCATTTTTCAAATTCGTACTGATTTATGGAGGAACACGAAGGTATCCTCAATTTTCTAACTTATTCAGAAAGTATTGCAGTATTTCGAAGGCCCACGACATATGTCATTACTTTTTAAATATTTGAATATTGACGTATTGAGGCAAAAAATAAAGCAGTACTGCATTTACATCATTCACTGCACTATTTTATTACTAAACAGATTTTTGTTTGCATTTAGAATTCGTATCTTCCACAATTTTAAAATTTCAAGTATAGTGCAGTGTACAATATTATTTTCTTAACGCTGAATCCTTTTGTGTACGGCTTTGTAATTTAAAGATATGGTTATTGAAGCGGAATTTGCTTGTAAACATATCCGGTTCAATGTGCAACCTTTCAGTTTTGAGCATTAACCCAGAAGTATTTTTTTATTATTTGGTAAAAAAAAGTGCATTTTTAGCTTAATTTAAAGGCTCCATGTCTGCAATAGCCACATTGCTTAATTATACGACATGTGAGTATTTTTTGCCTCAGATCAGACCCGGAGATGAAGCGAAACTGAGTTTTTTTTAATCTATTTATGCAAATTTGTGTGTGTGGGGGGAGACAGTAATTCCTACGTGATTTATGAGAGGGGAATGATGCAAAATTAAGTTTTTTTTAAACCATCTTTTTTTTTTTCTTCTGAAAGATCATGGGGAGGGAGCCTTTTCTATCTGCCCGTTTCATTAATTAAAATGGCTTGGCAGCGTATTGTTTGATGAGAAATCCAATAGAGTTGATTGAGGGGGGTAATTAATCTGTTTCTGATGAGGGTATTATGTCAACAAACTTGATGAGGGTACCCATGTAGTGGTCATCTGGATTGCAAAATCCACCAGGTTTCCCCCATGCTTGTCCATTTTCCATCTGCCCATATTGACAATATGGAAACATTGCAAAAATCCTTTAGAATCTTTCGCTAGAAATTCTAAAATTAATACAGTATGCATTTAAGTAAACCATCAGATGTCTTTATAAGAAAATATATCTTAGCAATATATAATCTTGGGAAGAAACTTTGATATTGTAATTGGATCTTAAGTATAAAACCTCGTACAGGGCAAGTCAAAAAGTTGAAATATTTTCAATTGTGCATTACGTTTAATGATGTGCTACATCAACATTTTAAATCGTAAAATGGTGCGACTTCAGCTTATTGAGGCCCATGTATAAAGTTTCTACAGTAATGAACAATTTTATTGATTAAAGCTCGGACAGAGTTGAATTGTTTGATTCGAACAATAAAGGATTATTAAGAACAGTTCACTTTTCAAGAAAAAGGGGGAACCGCGTGTAATTTTGAGGTGGGGGACGAGGGAGAGGGGGTTTAGGGGCATGAAGGGGTATCCTAGCTTGACCGGCCAGTCTGAACAGGGTGAGATATGGTAATTAATGAGTGGCTGGAAATGCAGATGGCCATAGCGCTAATATGAATGGGGTCGTTGGGCTCGCAGTGAGAGAACCCTAATGGTTTTGAAAATGACCATTGCAGCCACTGGTCCCTAGGCCGGAACCCCCTTGACCCCACTCGTATATCTCCTCGCACATGGTCATTTGTTAGGAAGGATTACAATGCGATTTAACCTGAAATATTTTTCATTTAGCCGCCTAGAAAACTGGAAATATGCGTAGTATCTGCTATTTATTACATTCTGCTATATTGGATGGTTGTGGGGGTGAAGGGGGAATATCTGTTAAAATTTGTGGGTGAGAGGGTTGCAGAATGCATAATAGATTGAGCATGGACGCTTTTACATATAGCAGCGGTCTGCTTCCACTCTTTTCTCGGTGAAATAGCCACTACACGCGAATTTATTACTTTCGTTTAAATGCACTCGCCCTGATACATGTATGCTGAGCTCTTTATAATGATGAAATTTGAAATTATTGTTTCGAGGTACGGTTAAACCTGTAAACTTGGGCGCAATTATATAACTGGCATCTAGGAAACTTTTATAAGCACGGTGAAGTCTATTGAGAAAGTAGGAAATTTTAACATGTGCATCCGGGTGGCCTTTATATATGGGGGGAACAACGATCGCTTTATTTTAAATAGTCATCAGATTATCTTGTTCAAATATTTTAAAGAATATCATTCGCAAGATATTTTAAATTTTAGTAGAAATTTGAGATGTAATTGTTACCGAAGTTGATAGCTCATTATTAGCCTTGTACATGTATGATATGTATATTACAATTTTCAGATCTTGGTAGTTACCCTTAAATATAATTCAAAACTAACCTGATTTTACCAAAATTGTTATTTTTGTTGTTGAAATGGAACAGATTAAAAACGTGCCTTTTTCAGTTTTTCAAAACTTAAAAATAAGGACCACTCTAATTTTGTTATTTTTATGATACCCATAGATATTATTGAAAACTAGCTTACTTTTTAAAACCTAAAATGAGCTATTATAATGTACTACATTTAGCAAAAAAGTTGAGTTTGTTAAGCAAATTAAATTGTTGAAAACTGGAGTTACAGTATATTGAATGCACTCATCATGATGCCATGTTTCATGTTTTATATTAGAATTCGTGATACTATTTTATCTAATTCAAAATTATTCATAATTTCGCTTTTAATCTTCATGATTACGCCATATTTGGTAAATTTCAATAAAACAATACGCAGAATGGCAGTGACCATTATGACTGTACTTACTGTGTTAAATGGCTAAACATTGACCGTTATATATAGATGTTATCTGGCAATACAGCGCAATATCTGAATCAAGATTTATCGAAGCGTATACACTGCTAGTGCAAAACTTTTGCAAGTTAACCGCCCAACTTCAGGCGGCTCCACCATTGAATTCATTTTCTGTTTTTTTTATCCCTTTTCTACTTTCAATTTTGGCGCATGAATTGAAGATGCATAGCGTGAATTCATTAGCATTAAATAAGCAATAGTCGGATGGCGGAATATAATAATAAATATCCACTTCATCATGAATGTAACATTTGGGAAAATTGAACAACTCCTATTGTTTTCGGCAAATCAGGAGAGGAGGAATCCGAGTGTTATTAAGAATGGGAGCCGCAAATGGGGTGAAGGGAAGAAATAAGGGGGGTGGGGGGTGGGATATGTTAAGAAACGAGCAAAACATTGTACATATTACTTCGGTAATCCCTTTTGGCCATCTTAATTCGCGTAATGGAGGCGAATATTTCATTTCATTGTATAGCCGCTTTTTCCACGCTCTGGTCATCATTATCAATTTTCATCCGAAATTACTTCACTTCAGACGGTTGACCATAGGCGCGTGCGCCAACTGTGAATTGCGCAGGCCTTGAAGGTTTTGAAAATAAGATTTAGAGCTCACGCTCGGTTAAGCCTTTACGCGCATTAAAATGCCCTTCGGCATATTCCGCGCCTCCCAAAGGGCCCAGCTGACCCCCGCTGACCCCTTGCTCGGACGGATCGAACAACGGTTGCTGACCCCCACGCACTGAGAATGTGCTGCCATGCAGGGGAGCAAGGCCAATGGGGTTGTTGCTTCCAGGTTGCCACTATACTATATGAGTGCAGTATGCCTTGGACTTAGTGGTAATACAATGAGGAAGGTGTAGAAAGAACGGTAACCTCCATCATGTCACGTGTCTTCAGTTATGGAGGCACGCACCGAACTCTGCAGTTGATGCAATTGTGCTAATCGGAGTTCGCGGTACACTATATCAGAAATCTTCATCTGATATCCACGTAGTCTTCCTGATGGAGAACATTTTTAAAATGTTTTACCATGGAAGATGATAATCTCATCTACAGATCTAAGGAATGGCCAACGTATGATAGTCAATGCCCACTAATCAACCAAATTTCCAATTTATCACACCACTAAAATCACGTGTCCCAATTAATCAAGTGTCCATAATATTATAGTTGTATGTTACTTATAGCAGCCTTGAAAATTGGGGAAATCGGGAAATGTGCTTAAATTTAAATTTTTATCGCCTCGAAAGAGTCGTGAATTTTGCACTTCTTATTCAATGTTCAAAAGTTGGTGTTCATGTACATGACCGCCATCTTTGCTTCAGTGAGGATATGCAACTCAAGTTTTCGCGAAACACGTAAACCATTAGGCCTTCTCTTTGTTTACACGCATCTTTTCCTCGTGATTGTTTATCAAAGCACATAGAAACACACACACGTGTATTTAATTGCCGCATCTACTTTATACATTTTGTTCTAATTTGCATAATGTGCTATTATCAGTTTCCTAACGTAATGTTGTCAATCATTTCCCCAAACATCCCCATGTATAGAAGGAAAATGTCTTTTCCCGCCTTGTGTAGCTCACGCATTAACCCATTTGCAAAAATTACTCTCGCAGCTCGTTGAAACTTTAATGATACAAATGGATCGCTGCCATTTGAAATTGAAGACGTAAACCACCATTATATGAATTATGGGGAATAATCGCCAAATGTTGTTTCCTAACTAAGGCACTTCACTCATTGCCATTATATTGCTCCAGTTACCATCTCCAACCGTTGTACAAACTTTTTTTTTTTTAAAGTAATTCCATGAACTCTTTTTGAAAGAATGACTGGTATTGTCTTGTTACTTGTAACAGAGGTCGTACAATACTTCTGGTTCAAGTTTTATATAACACGTACGTCGTGGGGGCCATCAGCGCCATCTGTGAGTGTGTGAGGCGAATGAAATAAACAAAGGCGCTCCTTGTGAGATGGCGCCACGTGAACTCTGTAACCAGCATATGACGTTGTTTAGGTTTTTTTAAATTTTTTTTTTAAAACTTGTCCAATTGTTTTTGCTGGTAATAGACCGTTTTTTTCCCTCGCTCAGTGGTGGTTGCGTGTTTTTTTGTTTTTGTTTTCCTATTCACAAAAAGGGTGCTCCTGGTGCCCTGTAGGAAAATCGTGGCTGTGTGCAGCTGTTGGCTGGGTCGTACTATTTAACCAAAGTCTTTAATTAACGAATTGTGTTCATATGCGGTCATGTGATTACATGAAAAGCGCCATTTTTTTCCTACTGGCATTGTGTGCTGTAACTTTTTAACTGTTGTATGTTATTTTTGGATATACTTCAATATATTATTATTGGGTGCTCTGCAAAAGCATTGCCTCAGCCTCTATAGTTAATTCTTGCTGAAAAATTACATACTGTAAACTAATGTCTTCTCCTATAAGGGTCTGAATACCATATACACTGAAAACTCAAAATGTGCAAAAAAGCACACCAAATGTGTAAAAAAGTTGCGCACACATAAATGTGTAAAATTACCTATTTTTATATGCAATATAACACATTTGAATGTCAAAATAGGTAATTTTACACATTTTGGTGTGCTTTTTTGCACATTTTGAGTTTTCAGTGTATGCAATACACATAGTTTGTTATGCAACATTCTAAGACATTCCAGCCATCTATTGAAGTTATAGAAATGTATTGGTAGTTTCAAGGTAGTATATTCCGAATAGTTCACCATATATGAACCATATTTAGCCCTTGATGGGCCACACATATAATTATAAGGCCATGTATGATTTTTCCACCCGGAATAGCAATTCACTATACGTTATCAGACTGCTACTGTTTTTCGAGATTGGTTACAATGCATGGGAAGAAGGGGGGTGCCTTCCCCCTTTTTCCTACCCTGAATACGGCTATTCCTGTTTACTTACAATGCAACCTCTTTTTGCCCTCTTTTATTTTCCAACTTGTTTGTCGTCTTGGCCAAGTTTTCTTCCGATCTTTTTTTTTCTTTCGCCAACGAGATGCCCCATTAGATTACACGGAGTCTCACTGAAAAGGGGCAACAACGTAGACTGAAAAGCCAGCTAGACGGGCATGTTTTTTTTGTGTGTGTATGTGTTTGTTTGATGGCTGCTCATCCAGACCGGTGTGGGCAATGCAGGTGAGGTCAGGTGCACGAAATTCATCAAGACGGCATCTCGTAACCCTTTGCTTCCGCCATCGGGAATACCGTTGTGTCACCCCTTTGGTTCCACCGGCAGAGGGCGGGGTCGGTGTGGGAACCCCCCGCCGAAAAAGGGGGTTGGGAGACCTCTGCGGGGCTACTTTGCATCCCAATGAATGAATACCTACCTGAACCTTTAAAAAAAATAACAACAGACGCATGCATAAGTAATGAGTCGGAGCGGGGCTGCACTTGTGTACCTGCACCGTTTGGCCCACATTCGCAACTTGCTTACGCGTTGTTTTTTTTTTTAAGCACCTAACCCATGCGTTGACCTTTTCTCTCCCCTTCTTCTGTTGCTACTTTTTTTTATTATTTCAGGACTGGAAATTTGAAGTGAAATTTCTTATCGTGAGACTAGACTCTTGTAGCAAAGGGCGAGTGGCTTTATGAATTATGGGATTACTCTTACATTGGGTGGCGGCCATATTGGAACTGTCTGGTTACTGCCCTTAATGTGAATTTCACCAAGTATATTGTTCTTGAACATTCTCTATTCTTGATGCATGCTTGGAAAAATTCATCCAATTTCCAGTTTTTTTTGGTGAAGATTTCTGAGATTACAAATTATCGTTACTTGAATAGCCAAACAAATGAGTTTTATCTCGGAATTCAAGTATTGAGCACTATAAATTGCTACTTAGTGCTTACAGTGAACATTGCAATTGCAGATTTCAAAGTCAGTATGATATACTTTAGAAACTTTTCCCATTTTAAGTTCTGCAGATTTCTTAAAGTTTGGTACATATGCTAATTTGTATGGCTACATTTCTTGAATTGGGCATTCGGTTTGTGCATCTGGTCTCAAGTTTTTATTCCAATGGACACTATGAATAATATTGATAATTCACATTTCTACTGATTTTTGTAAAATGGTGCAGGTGTATCTTTCTAAATTCGGTTTCTATTTCAGTCAATATGGCATCGGGCATGACTATATGTAGAATCATGGCAGTCATACCCAATGTTACAATATGCCTGCATAAATAGCACACCATTCAGCTTGAATAATCGTTATTGTTGTTGTTAAAGGTGTCCCACAGGAGTGGTGAAATTAAGAATTTGGTAAGGAAGGGTAAGAATGCTGGCATTTAATTTTTTATTATTATTATTATTTCTTGAGATGTCTGGACATGAGCTCTTTTTTGTCCCAAGCTTCGCGACTTGCCCCTCAAGAATGTGGTTGTTTCTTTTCAGGGACGTCCCTTAAAGCTGTTTAGGGTAGAAAGGGTTAGAGCGCTTTTCAGCGTGGAAGGTGTTTTTTTCAATTTTTTATCCAAGGTGATTTGGCAACCCTTTGAACTCCGTTTTTCAATAATTTTCAACGAGATTCAGTCTGCCTGGTCTGTTCGCTGACTAAATCTGGGGTGTACAAGTAAAGGATTCAGGCTTTCTTATAAAAAAAAAAAATACACTGTGTACAGGGTATACGAGACTTGGTCTTTAACCTCCCCAATTTCTTACCCTACTTTTTTGTCTACGAAATGCAGCTTGTCAGTTTTGGTTTTCGAAAACGATACAAAATTAGGAAGAACATTTTTAGGCCAATGCAAATTATGCTCATTTGCAACTGAATTAGGAACAGACAGATTTTAATTTTTGTGTTCCGATTTGTAGGAAAAGTTAATTGGACCATAATAGTGGTATTTATGATAGGATAAAATCTTTAAATTTGTAATCTGTGATTAAAATTGTTTTTTAAACTGCTAGAACAATAGATTTAGCTCATAACAGCTTGTCAATCACTGACGAAGATGAGTTTGGTGCAACCTGTATCTTGAATCCAAGTTATCTAAAAATCTACTAAGGCAATGCATTAAAAGCTACGTGATGCCTACTGACCTGTAGCTTTTTGAATAAAAATGTAGTCACCCCTATTTGTTAATTATATTAGTTCTAAATTTTATCTAAATGTTCTATTAATATCATGTTGTGCTCTAAATTTGTTTCAATACGAGTCCAGCTGCGTTGAGTGAATACTTTATTTTTTAACATATGTGAATATGTGCAAAAAATGATTAATTTATCTATTTTTTATCTAAATAATAAGAGTAATTTTATGTAATTATCCTGAAGACATTTTTCGGTTTATCATAAGACCTCAAAGCTAAGCTCTGGAAATGCATATCCTTGACGAATTCATGATGCATTGGCCAATGGAGATTAGATACTGATAATCATAAAATCCATTTCGCTTGAATTTAAAAATGCAATAATTTAGAGCATTTTAAAACCATTAATTATTTAAATTTTTATTGCACCTAAAAGATATCTGGATCGCTGCATCTTGCATGCAAATGCAAAATGGCGTCACTCTCAGTGATTAATTTGGTATGGAGATACAGTATTTTTATATTGATCCATTAAATATCATTGAGGAAATTCTAATAACCATAATTATAGCCACATATCTACTCCATACAAAAATTCATCCGTGGATTTCAACATTTCTTATTAGTATTTTTGTTCTAAAAATTCAAGTTTTTTTGAGCCGCCATTTTGATTAAACGCCAGTGACGTTCCATTCATTCACTCGCATATTTGTAAGATTGTTAATTGTTGGTAAACTATAACAAATGCAACTTGTTTAATACAATGTATACAGATCAGTAATTTTCAGTGAATGATATTTCGTTAAAAATTGATGGTTTTCAGTTCACCAAAACAACTCCATTTGTGACTACCACCAATATTGGAAAGTCAATGTGGTGATTTTAAGATCACTCTAAATGCATTCAGGTCACATCGTTGATTTACGTAACAAATCAGACTTAATTTTACGCTTTGGCGCCACCTTATATTAGCAGTAATCTTATATTCGCAATATGTATGGCGACAATAATTTATTGCTCAAACTTTTTACAAAGTCTTTGAGCAAAAAAAAAAAAAAGTAGCCAAACTATAAAAAATTGGTATCTTTTCACAGTGATTGTTTTTAATGAATTTGCATTACATTTAATTGCCAGGAATTTCTTAAAAGCTAATGTATAGTCGTCATCATTTCAGTTTTTTGTTGTTGCCTGAAATACTTATTATGTATGCGTAAGCAGTCGAAACATAAACGCAAATCTCGTAATATGTTTTAAGTCAAGGTGGATTTGCAGGACGTTGAAAATGTAAATCAGGGAGCTCACCCCTCACGTAAGGTGCCCTGCTGGACCCCCAGAGTACTCGCGGGGACAGGGGACCTGGACCCCTCGTATTTGGCGGGCTCTTGTGGGGAGACCCTGGAGCCAAAGAGGCCGGGTGGACTTATCTGAAAAGATTTGTTTTTTGTGAAGGCCGAGCCCTTAATTTTGCTATTTATATGAATTTGAGGGAAGGGTTGAAAATGCATTGCGGTCACGCATACCTGGGTAAGGCAGCGAGTAAACAAGTTGACCTTATCGTTTATTAAGCGAATGATGCATAAGAGGAAAAAAATACCGAGCAATTTAGGCCTGTCGTGCTGAATTGCACCCTCCTATGTGTAAGGTAAAATGGACGTCGGACCTTAGCTTTGGACAGTCTGGGTCAGCTTGCATAAAAGAAGTATAAAGAATGCATTTTAGGTAACGAACAGAAGGGATGGCAGCTGTGTAGCTACGCAGTTTGGCAGACATCAAGTCAGTTAAGTGTGAAAAATCCGTCTGAGAAATTTGCATTAATCTGAGTAGTAGTCAGAGGAAGCTATCACGTGATGATCCACGTGCTCCAAAGCGTTTGAAGTAAAAGATATGGAATATTGTCCATTTTTCCACAAAGTTGTGATGGTCAGAACTGGAGGTGATGACTTTTAATTCCATGGAACGCTTTTTTAAAATTATTGAAATTTAAATCCATGGTTTAAATTTGATTTAATTGATTATGAATTTAATCGCAGTTTGAAACATCAGGTATGGTGTGCAAGAATTGACTGTATCCCTTCATTTCATCTGATGTTGGGTATAGCCATATAGGATCAGTAAAGCAAGGGGATAATACCACGAGGGGTTAAGTTGCGAACGAGGGCTTAAGGTACGCAGCGCCATCTGGCGCACCAGTACAACAACTGGGTTAAGTCATGTGCATGGGTACGGATCAAAGGTCGGCGCATGGGGGGACTGCTACGCAAACTAGCATTCCAATCTTTTTCAAAGTATGAAACTG
>JAQGAE010000433.1:0-37340 GCA_034696685.1 Julus scandinavius | reverse complement strand
TTTCATTTGTGTGATACCAACCAAGAAACACAACACCAATACCTCAGGAATAATCAGAAACGGTCGGAGGCAAAACCATTTGTGAAGTGCCCAAACTTTTCAAAGTCTTTGATGGTGTGGGCAGAAATTTGCATGAAAAGTCGAACTAACAAATCGTTGAAATTCAAAGCTTATTAGCTTTGAATTTCAGCTTGTGTGGAAGACAGAAAAATAGTCATTTAAAGACCACAGGCTTGCAAGTGTTATATTTGGTGAGTTATTGCTGAATTTAAAGCTAGATTTAAAATCGTAATTATTTAAATTTGATTTACATGGATACATATGTTTATTTTCAGCTGCAATACATAAACAATATGAAGAGAATAATTCCATCATCAAGGAACGAATTTATCAACTTTTAGCACTAGCTGGAGATCGTTATGGTGGAATAAAATTGAGGGAAACAATCAAGATATGGAATCTGAAAAAATATTAATAACATTGAATTCCTGCTATTCTTAATATATGTATGTATCCATTAAAAAAATTGTATTAAATAAAAATATGTTTAAACATTATATACCCTGCCTAACAAATGTTTGGAAATTTCCAGATTTGTGCAGCTTAAGTCCTCAAAATTGATGAATTACTCAACAAATGGTAAATACTAGCGTAAAATAAACTAGGGAGTATTAAGTGGGACCTGTTTGTCAGCTTTAGGAACAATTTATTTCAATTATACTGAAATAAATTAAATACTCTTAAAAAAAAATGGGTACCCTGGACAAATGTATGGAAGTGATCAAATACTGAGACAAATGTTTGGAAATTTTCTTCAATTAAACTGGAATGTTGAAAATTTTGCAAAGTATTTGATCTCCTTGTTGGTATATATATAACCTAGCTCTTTTGCAAGACAATACTTTCCGAATATAACATTTAAATTTGGAGAAAAGAGAAACACCTAACACAACCTAAACAAATCCCACAACCTCTTTATGACTTGGTCATACAAAAATAGCTAAAGAATACGAAGGATGTTGCAATTGGCACTAAACTAATGCTAAAGCCATCAGCCATCAACAAAATCATTACATAATATAAGGAAACAGGAACTAGTATTTATACTTTGCATGAGTTTTTAACATTTCAGTTTAATTATAGAAAATTTCCAAACATTTGTCTCAGTATTTGATAAATTCCATACATTTGTCCAGGGTACCTATTTTGTTTTTGTCATGAGTATTTAATTGTTTTCAGTGTAATTGGGAATAAATTGTTTCTAAAGCTGACAAACAGGTCCCACTTAATACTCTCTAGTTTATTTTCTGCTTGCATTTACCATTTGTTGAGTAATTCGTCAATTTTGAGGACTCAAGCTGCACAAATCTGGAAATTTCCAAACATTTGTCAGGCAGTGTATAATATTATAAACATTCCATGTTTGTTAAATGAAAAATATTCAATAATTATGGTTAAGGTTTTTTAATTATGTTTATTGTGAATATAAATTCATAAGCTGGAGGAAATATTTAAGATTGATGATTAATGGCAAAATTTAATTTTTTTTATTTATGCCATTATTTGTTTACTACATTTTGTTTGAAATTATTTGATAATCTTGGAATTAACACAAAATCATTCAAGATCAAATATTAGTTATCTACTTGTAGTTTGATTAGCCATTGAATTAATAAATCATAAACTATATTTCCCTAATATCGTTTTTTGGGGGCCAATAATGGGCCAATCAAAATAATGAACAGAGCCTATATTTCGCCAATATTGGGCATAAATTCACTCCAATATAGGTCCACTGATTGTACTCCTATATTGGCAATAATGGCATAATGTTAACATTGCGATATTGTACTAATCTATATATACAATATAGGCCATTATTGGAAATTACGTTTTGCCAATACATGGCCAATATTGAGTGCTACTAGGGTAGACTCTTGAAGAAGACCAAGGTGCATGTTTCATAAGTGAGGATTAAATGAGGATTAAATGGTGTATAGGTTTGTTCCCTGCTGAGTGCCCTTGTGATTTTTTTATTTGTATTATTTACACCGTATGTATTGTAGGTATAATTTTTGAAAACTTGCTAGGCATCTTCTGCACCCAAACCAACCTTTAAGAAACAGGAAATTACTTGTTTTATACTTAAAATCTACATTAGTTATATTTAAATACTTAAAATATACCTACAAATTTTAGTAAGGGCACACTCACTATTAATGAAAAATGCCATTACTTTTGTATGTTTTGCCGATTCGACTTAAAATTTGTAAAATTTCTTTGATTTCAATGAGGGGTGGGACGGTGCTGAGATCTATTTTCTTCTCCCTTCCTTCCCATATATACGGCCTTGCTGCCATACTTGGTTTATGAAAACAGTGACTAATGAAAAGGGTATTTCTTTCAAATTTTCACTAGGGTTCCAGCAATTGCTAAAAACATATAGTGAACATTAATGTTACCATAGCTAGGAGACTCAGCTCCTCTTAACACAAAGAAATGTTAATGGTGAATTGATATTGTTGTACTGCTATGCTGCAGGAAGCTGGGCTGTGGCTAAAATGCCAGATACACGGTAGACCAGGCAGATAGCTGGGATTTTGTTATTGATGTAAGAAAGGATATGTGATATTAGGTCTGTAGGTGTAATGATGTGTATGTGTGGTGATCACTCTTTAGTCAGGATGATGAGGAAATGGAGCAGACACAGAAAAGGTGTTGCCAGTCATAAGGCCTGGTTTCACAGAGGGGGCATGGGTTTTGTGGAGTTATATGAATATAGCCATTTTTAGAGCAGGAATTGTAACAGTTAATTTGTAATTGAAAGCAGAATTTTTTAGACAAACGGGGATATTGTGCTTAAGATATTGTTGCAGTTGGTGGGGAGGAGAATTTAAGTATTTGTAGGTTCATGTTGTTTGTAGGTTGTCAGGATGCGCTTATTTTGTATCTGATGAAAGAAAGTAATTGTGTTATTGCTGCCACCTTTGTATTTTTTTAAACATTCGTACTGCTTCTAAAGTTTAATTTAAAAGAGCTTAGTCGATGTTTGTGTTGGGTGTGGGTAGTTGGAGTTGTTTAATGAAAAATCTTAGTAGGTTATATGTATCAGGGGCGGTAGAGCCAGGAAAGAAATAATCGCTGGGTAAGGGGACGATTAGGTAGAGGGATTTTCGCCTCCCAGAGGCGAATGGCTAGGGAGATAAAGAGTTATGTTGGTGGGGACCACGACGGTTTCATTGTAAATTATGTATGTAGAGGCAGTAGGGCCCAATCCGAACACCCTCAGCAGGAAGTTCTCCTGGAATGCATCCAGGGTGCAAGGCACTACCCATGCACACAGGGTGCACTATATGTTATTATTGGGGATAGGATGGAGGAGAAAAGAGTTAAATGAGAAGGAACATGGTTAAGTTGTTTGTTAATGAATAGCTTGGTAAGAAGCTTATGTATTAAATTTTGATGTAAGTGCAAGGTGTACCTGTGGTGAGTCTGTGCGGTAGAACCACATGCTGAGGTACATTCAGGAGTCAACCGTCTCAAGCGGTGCCCTTACCTATGACTTAAAACATTTAAAGGTGTTTTAAATGTTCATTTCATTTAAAACACCAATAGATATTTCTAAACACCTAACAAAAATAAACACCTTAAACTGAACATGCAGGTGTTTAAAATCATCAATTTTCACCATTACTTCTTAAGGTTTACAAATAACAGTCATTAATAATACAGTTAGAAACAAAACAAACTGCCATATTGTATCATTCATATATTACAGCAAACCCTAACAACAAAAATAATTTTAGAAAAGCCTAGTTACTTGCCTAGAAATGCGAGTGTTTCGGAATAGACTGTAGTCTCCCTTTTTTCTTCATGTTTGCTTTGGCCTTCATTATAGAGGATTCTGGATACACTCAGACCATAGTATGTGCCAAACACGTTGTAGATAATGGCACCACTGGGATCATTTATCTATGAAGACATGACATCGTAATAAGGTCGAAAAACTAAATTACAATCGTCATCATTGTTGTCAAGTATTAAGACCACATATATGTATATATGTACATATATATATATGGGGTGGTTCTAAGGGATAGATTTCCTTCCCCCCGAAATCCAAGAAAGTTTACAATTTCAAACCTAATTGGCAAAATATAAAAGGAAATTACACTTCTACATTTAAAGTGTGATTTGTCTGCTCAAGAAATGGGATTTTTCTAACATGAAAGCAAGATTTTTCCAAAGTAAAAATGTAATTTTTCTAAAGGTGGGAAATGCACCAGAAGAAACATCTAGGAACACGAAACAGAAACATTGGTTTAAAAATATATTTTTAACAACAAATTCCTTACCATGGGTGTGAACATAAGCTTAAGAAATGTTTGTTGAAAAACAGCCAACAGCTAGGCGGTCTGGACCAAAGGAAAAAATGTTTCCTGATCAAGGCGCTTTTACCAAGGCCTGTAAAAGATGACAACACATTGCAACACGTGGTCTATGTAGGAAAACGTGGTCTGCATTGCGTGTCATTGGTAACCCCGCGCTTTTGCAGACAGTGTTTTACTATAAAAATCACTTGGTGCAATGGGCAACATCGTCGAATACATAGTCTCATAGAATCTTTGGTAGGAACGCTATGTATGACCAGCCAACTTAAGCACTCCCTCCTGTGAAGCTCCTTCTGGAGCTCTAGACGGGGGTGTATGGTCACCTTGGTCCGTTTCAGGTATTCGATTGCTGGGGCGGTACCTGTAAAATGTTCCTGTACTTCCAGACAGCTTGGCGTGCGGCATGTGTTCATCGCAGAGGTTGATCAGGCCAGGTGATGAAAACGCATGCCGTTTCCTAGGGGTAGAATTGGAGTGAAATAGTTGATCCTTCTTAGGCGTCTTGAAGTCGTCCCTGGGGAGGATTAAACTGATGCATTGGTTTCTTCCTTCTGTAGTGGGAGACAATCCCTTGTAATTGAAAGGAGGTACGCTCGAGGAGGTTGACCTACTTTGCAGAACTTATTACAGTGTTGGAGTGGAGATTGATCATCTGGTTCAGATGAGCAGACGTTCCTTCTAGGCTGGTAAGTTCTTGCTGTTTGGTAAAATGTGCAAAAGTGACAAAGTCTTTGAAGCAGTTTTCTGTTTAAGAAAAATAGTTATATTTTTATTCTTAATTGAGAATGAGACTAAGAATGTACATTGGAGCAGCATGTTAGTTGCCTGAAAAGAAAATGAGGATCACTGAAAAATATTCCTCTACTTATACTAGTTCTAGGGGAAAAGGCTTTATTGGGGGCATTGGCCACCCATATGCATTTCTTCCAAAAATCAAAAATAAGAAGTTTTACGATTTTTAGCTTGTAGCATGCATGTATCTCAATCTCTTTAATCGCGAAACCTAGTGCGGCATGCTCTTCGCAATATGTTGCTAATCCTTTTTACTTTCTCTTATCTCTTGTAACGGTCCTTTGCTGTCGTGGGAAGTGGGTAATTTGGATGGTCCTTTCGTCAATCTTGGCCATCTGTTCCGCCTAAGGAGTTCGACATCTGGTTATGCTATGGTTAACGTTGTAAGCCCCCCAAATGGTCAGTAATTTGCGAGAAAGGCGGATATTTCGAGTTGATAATAAGGTAAGTAAGAAAAGAAAGTCAATATATTCTCTTATAAAAAGTAGAAGATTAATTATACCATAAAGGGGCAGACAATGATTAATAAATATTTGTAACAAAGATGAAGAAACACATAATTTTGGTAAGAGGTACATAATTTTGTTGGCCTGAACTGGTGGTCTATGAATTGGGGTGGGATTGCTCACCACGATGTCCCGGAGGGTATGAATAATGGTGGATCATATTGGTCGTAAAATCTATCGATTCCGGGTCGAGTACACAGGACGGGTGTTTGTTATCCAACTTGGTTCTTCTTGCCGGAGGAATGGGGTAAGCCCCATGCCAATGGGGACAGTGCTGGTACCTTTTTGAATGGTGAGCACACCAGTAGCAGCACTCATCTCCGCTGCCCATTCTTGGATACTTGGATAGGACAGTCAAGGCATGGTAGTCCGGATCCTTTGGTTGTGGCGCAATGTAGCGTTGTTCCGGGAGAACCTGGTTAAGTTCTTCGTACTTGTCCCAATACTGTTTCAGCAGTTTAGGATCATCATTAGTAGCCTGTGACTGGTGCTGGAAGTGTTGCATTATGACAAATTTGTCTTTAAAGCGCTCGCTAAACGAGGACCACAGTTCCTTCTTAGATTTACTTGGCAGTAGGTTGGCGTTTCTGTCTGACTCAGCATGAGATGTGCTAGACATTCCATTATTGTTGTCATCCATACGGCTGTGTGATATTGATGTCGATGACTTCTCCCGAGACGATGAACGAGGTTTCGACTCATGCTGTCCGGAACTTCTTGAACAGGACTTGCTAGACGAGGTGGACGGTTTTGGAGACTTTGGTATCTTAGAAGAGGTTGTTGGTATCGGGGAAGAATGCTGCACTGCCATGTCCAGAGTGGTATGGAGTGACAGTTTCGGTGGTCGAGAGCGATATAAGGGACGCTTTGTTGGAGTCGGATGTTTAGTTTTGGAGCGTTTTGTAGATCCACTCGTATGTATTTTTGCGATTTTCCGCAGTGTGGGAGTGTGCAGGGATGGTGGTTTGGATCTAACAGCTACCTGAGAAGCTCCAGCTTGTTGTTCTTATCGTCTGTCATTCGGCGATAAGGTCTTGGGCAGCATTTTCTATGGTCACCACCGCAGACGTGTGAACTAGCTGTTCAGGTGAAGCGGTGACTTCTATAGTTGCTGTGACCGTTGATTCTTCTGTCCATGGGGCACTTGGCAGTGGCATGGCCTCAGGTGATGCTAATAGTACCGTGGGAGCCGTACAGGAGTCCGATGGTTGCTGCGGGAGATTCTGTGCCGGTGGTACCTGTTGCGGAGGTAGGTTGTTTACTTCTTGTAGGAAGTTGGCCACTGTGACGTCTAAGTCAGGAAACATTGGTAGCGCAGGTGCCGCATCAGTTTCAGCGGGAGGTATAAATTCCGAGAACAGTTCTGTCGTGTACAGGATGATATCTTCTTTCGAAGCTATTTTCATCTCGGACAGGTCACATAATTTGAAGAGCTTTTGATACTGGTGGCTTAGCTGGTGGTATGCTGTTGTTACCTGTTTCAGATCTGTTTCCACGAGCTTGGTCATTGTAACTGCCAAACGGCGGTACTTAGCTTCATGTGTGGCCATTTTGGTAAAAAATACTGCATCAGACGACGTCTTATAAGCAGCGTCCAAGAGGTGTTGATGCGTGATTCACGTTTGATCGTTTGAATCAGTAGTAGTGCATTTTTGGAGAGCAGAGTTCGCTTGAATCAAAGTACTACGTGCTTGGTTGATAATTGTTATAATTTTGGGCACCACTTATGCTGCTGAAGTTAGCAGGATATCTTTTTCTGAGTGATGTCCCTTGGGGTCTTCTGGGTGTGCTGCCTGTGATCATTTTTCTCGTTGGGCCTCCATCAGTATTATAGCTTCCCTAGATCGTGCCATGGTGTCCATAAGTGATGGTTGTAGTCCAGGCAACATCTGGTGTTGTTGAATTAGACCTGCATACTCGTCTTTCAACACATTTGAGGCTGATGGTGGCATCGGTGATCTTTGTGCCGGGGTAGGTAGACTCTGGTCGTCCATCTCGATCTGAATAACTTCTGCGGAAGTTGGAAATGGTGGAGGTGGGCGATTGAATTGCTCCATTGGGAATCTATAAAACGCCAGGAGTATTTTCGCGGACTGGGGTCAAACTAGCGGATCGGTACATAGTAAAAGTTATGCTCGGCCAGTAAATATGAAAATGGTGGTTTTTTTCGGCTTTGGAACACCTTTTATAGCCTTGGAGGATAGACCAGTTTGCTGATTGGGTAGATCGATATGAGTAACGATCTACCCATATCGAATTTCTAAGGCGCGATGTTTTGTTTCCCACGGGAATGATTGCTTGGGTCGTGCCCTTTGGGTTTCCTGGTAGTGCATGCATGTTAAATACCTGTACAGGGTACTTCAAAAGTGCAGCATAACCAACATATTCCACTAATAGGTCAGTATCAGGCTCTATTTTTTCATTGTTGTAAAAGCTAGTGCTTAGAATTTCATCATAAATTCTGCCATGACTTCTATTCCATCTTAGTTCGATAAGGGCATGTGCCACATGGCCTACTTTGTAAAACAGTCCTGGGAACATTGTTCCTTTCAGGGTGATGAAAATTTAATTCTTTAAGCTCCACGAAGTGGGATATCGCTGCAAATGAGCAGACATAATTAATTAGGAGTTCTTGTCCATCCTCCATTCCTTGCTGGAGGACATATTCCCTAATAAAGTCACAGAATTTGAGGACAATAGGTCTGCCAAAATCTTCAAAGCAGTTAATCATGGCATCTGACAGATCGTGCACGATTACTGCTTGGAATTGCAGTGGTTTAGTAATGGTTCGCCCCAACTTGGTGATTGAGTTTCCATCTGGTCAATTTTGTCGTCCGTTATTTTGCCAACAGTTGGGTCTGCTGCCTTTGCTCTGTTGGTGTGTGTTGGGGGAGAAGTTCTTCTTCCAAAAAATTTTCTTGGGATTCCTTGGCTATGACTTGTAGTAGCTCTTGATCCTTGTGGTTCAGTAAGTCCTGGACTGGTTTAATTGCCTTCTTTGGCCGACTTTGTCGCTTGCATTTGGGTTGTTGAGTTGTCTTTTCACTGTTGTCTTTGGTGCGGGAGTTGCAATCTTCATATCCAAATGGACTAGGGCTTTGGCATTAAATACTCCTTTAACCTTGCCGTTTAGTGTGTATTTTATGACGAATGACGTGGGACTCCTTATATGAATAATTTCAAATGCCCTTTCTCTTTTGGGGTTTAATTTTGCTGTTATGCTTCATGTACTGCAACTACGTGCACGATTCTTTAAGCGGAATTTGTCTCCCACTTTGAAATCTGGCAATATCGCTTTTTATTGTTTTATTCGGCATTTATCTTGTGCCATTTATAATCTATCCTTCATTTCCTGTGCAGTTGCCAACAGCTCTAATAGGAAGTTCGAAAATGTGTCTGACAAACAAACGGTCAGCACAGAACTCACTAAAGCCCAACACATTATCATGGGGACTCTGTAGTGCTCTTTCAAAGGTAAGGAAACACGGGGTGTCCCATGTCGTTGTTGGTGGCCGTATTCATCGCTCACTGCAGAGCCGCCATATGTCGATCCCAATCTAAATGTTCTTGATCTACCGCTATGCCCAATATGGGCCCAAAATCTTCTCTCCACAGGCTTTGCTTGCGGATGGCAATTAGCCATGCATTGAATTTGGAATCCCATCGCCACTGATGCTTGTTCCATGATGGAAGAGATGAACTGCGGTCCATTATCACAGCGGATCTTTCTAAGATTTCCATAACGTAAGCAGACTTGTTCTATAAAGATTTTAATGATAGTTCCCGCTAGGGCGTTCTTTATTGGGAATAGATCAGTGAAGCCTTTGCAGATGTCACTGGCTGAGAAAACATAGGTTAATTTCCTTGGGTTGGTGGGGAATGGTCCTACTAGGTCTATGCTGACTGTGTCAAACCTGGGTGGTATGGCAGAAGATGAGATTGGTGTGGAGTATGGATGTTTCAATGATTTATTTGTACTTCAGACACTCCTTTCAGCGAAAGATGTGCAACTTGACCTGTTGCTGCAATCCTGATCAGTGGTACTTCTGGGTTATTCATTGGATTGTAGCTAAGACTCCTGGATGTCCAGCCTCAGGGATGTTGTGGTTCCAGTGAATGAATTTTGCCTGTAATAGCTCAGGTACAATAAGTTGGAGTTCCTCTGCATCCATACTCGATAGATGTTGGTATAGCACCCCAGCTTTTAAGGAGTACCCCAGTCTAGTTATGGGTTTAGTTCCATTCTGGCGGGATCCTCTTTTCCTTCTAGGTCGTGTATTATCTTCATTTATTCCTCATTTTGGAGTTGTAGGATTTGAAAATCCACCGCTATCAATGGTTGTTCATCGGACAGGACCAAATGGATTAAAACCACTGGTTCCACTTTATCCGAAGCCATGGAAAGCATATCTGTTAAGAAGTTCAGCTTACCCGGGACATACTGTATGTCGAAGACATATTTTTGGATCTCCATGATCCATCACGCAATCCTTCCTCTTGTTTCTTTTGTAGCTAGGATTAATCATTAATCTGAGGGTAGCATGGTCTGTGTGTACCATAGAAATCTGTCCATCTATATACCCTCGAAATCTTTGGATTGCCCACAGTACAGCAAGGGAATTTCTATCTGTTGTAGAGTAGTTAGTATACGGTGGCGAGAATGACTTGGACGCATATTCTATCACTCTGAAATCCTCTCCCTCGCCTTGACTTAGGAGAGTTCCCATGACGTCCTGACTCGCATCGGTATAGAGGTGGAATCCCTGTGTGAAATCTGGTTGAGCCAATACGGGAGCAGTACTAAGACATATCTTTAGCTGTTCTACCACTTCGCGACACGTGTCAAAGTGATATGGCACATCCTTCTTCAACAAATGGTTAAGCAGAGAGGCCACTGCAGACAGGTTTGGTATGAATTTACCAAACCATTTGAAGGAAGCCAAAAATGACCGTAGTTGTTTAATATTGCCTGGATACGGAAGGTCCAGGATAGCTGCTACCTTGTCTGGATTTGGGCTGATTCCTAAAGGAGAAATCATATGCCCTAAAAATTGGACCAAGTTGATAAAATAGTTGAATTTCTCTCTTTTTAGACCAAAGTTATGATCCTGGATGACTTCCATCAACCTGCGGACGTCGAAGAGATGTTGCTTGAACGTGTCACTGATGTTCAGCACATCGTCTTGGTAGACTACTACCGTAACATCAGGTAATAGCTTTAGAAGTTGATCAACCACCCGTTGGCAATGGGCCGCAGAATTTCTAGCCCCATGGGCATCCTAGTATACAGCATTGGTCAAAAGTCTGAGGCACCCTGGCTTGCAAATGCATAGATATTTATTTCAATGTCATTACAATGCAAATTTAGTATTTTGTCACTTCTTCTTTGGCTCTTATCACTGCAGCTACCCTTCATGGCATACTTGCGATCAAATGATCTCAAGTGGTAGCTGCTATTTTGCCCAATTCCTCTTTACGTGTGCCAACAGCACAGCTTTCGAGGTTGATTTATGTTGAACAACATTTTTCTTCAAAACTGGCCACAACTGTTCGATGAAATTAATGTCAGGAGACTGTGCTGGCCACTCTAACAGTTTAATCCTATGCTGCAGAAATTATGCCCTCGAAGCAGCTGAAACATGGCAAGGAGCATTATCCTGCTGGAACCAAACTGATCCTTGAGCATTATGCCCAAATAATTTCATAATCGAAGGCTCTAAAACAGAAGCTAACATGTTGGTGTATGTCATCGAGTGCTGACGCCTGCGGTCGAGTGGGTTACGTGCTTGCCTCTCGATCCTAAGATGCTGAATTCGCATCCAGGTCGAGGTCGGTGGGAATTTTATGAATGGGAGAAATTCCCTAAGTAACGGCTTCTTTGGATGAGAGTTTAAACCAAGGTCTGGTGTTGATTGTAGCACCTTAAAGAACCCTCGAGAGGGGTGGAAGTCCCCCTTGTAGGCTTAATTCCCAGGTAGGTGCTGAAGGCTTATTTCCTGGCGTTGGTGTTTAGCCCTCGTGTTTCAAAAATAGGCCAACGCTAAAAAATTACCAAACCAACAACAACGTGTCATTGAGTTCATCCTGCCCTCGCACAAACAGTTCACTGGCACCTGTTGTAGCCACACATCCCCATATCATCACGCTACCACCTACATGTTTTACAGGAATGATAATACATTCAGGACAGGGACGCCGTCTCACATAATTGGCTCCAGGAGTACCAAAAAGCTATTGAAATAAGATGAAAATTAAGCTACTCATTATCCTCATCAAATCTAATTTTTTTACCAAATTGGACACAATTTAACGAATGAAACTTTGGCATTAGGAACAGGAGAATAGTACCTGGGTGTCAGTTTCATCTTACTAAAGGACTTTTACCAAATCGTCACCTGTCCAAACTTGGTGTTTTCTGCTCCATTAAAGCCTTGCCTTCCGATTCTTCTCAGACATGAAGGGATTTTTCGTGCTTTGCATTCTCTCAGTCCAGAAGTTGTCTGCCATTCCGTGTAACATTTGGTTGACTGCGTCAGCTTTCACAACAGACAGGGATGCTCCCTTATTTTCCCTCATGCAGATTTTCTGAGTTTCTTTATAATTGAATCTAGTGGAATTGGATAATATAGGTCATTGGGAGCCCCATCTATTTGATACTGTCAAAAACTGGGTCGCCTCTTATACATGTGGATTCACCAGTCTCCAACAATGCAAATCAGGTATCAGCATTAATTTCCACTTGGACATTGATAAGTAAATCAGCTGGGTCCAGGTGCCCCTGGTGACAACAAGTCTTGTAATGGATTGTTGTATGACAGCCTGATCATATTGACCTTCTTTGGCTTGTCATTGCAATTGTTGGGGCACATATAGATATCCATGTTTGGCATACTGCATACTGAACATCCTTTCCTGTACGTCTTCTTTTGACCCCCATTGTCCCTATTTTGTTTGTAACAATGATTATTCGGCTTTCCTTAATTATTGGTATGACGTCCATTGTTTCCACAATTGGTTTTTCCGTTCTGAAAGTTTAATGAGCCTTCATTCGTTGCAGACCAATATTTGCTGGCATTGTATGGTTTCTTTCCATTATAATTAGGATTTTTAGGTTTATCTATATTTCTTGATTGAGATGTCGATGTGTCCCTAGGTTGGCCAGACGATGTTGATTGAGAAGGTTGGTCTGATGTCCACTGTCTCGAATGACGTAATTTCTTCTCACACCAGATAATGTTTTGCATTTCATGGTAATCCCTCATCTGCTCAAGTTAGAATCTCTGCGTGATGTCGGGATGTAGTGCATAATATATTAGATCCATTATGGTCTACAAGTTTGGCTGCTGATTCATTGCCTCGAATCTATGAAACATGCTGTCCATGAACATCACACTGTCTGTGCCTCTTCGTTGCTGCCTATTATAGTTTTTGTCTAACTATATAGTCAGGTTCTGAATACCTAAATCTTACTTTTATCTGTTGCATAGCATCGTCGTAGAAGTTCACTTTATCGTAATGGATCAACCACCTTCGCATAGCCTCATCTTGCAGTATTTAAAAGAGGGTACAAAAACGTTGTTGTTCAGGGACCAGCAGGTTGTCTCCTGCAACTTTAAACTGGTTCAACTATTCCCTGAACTTGGCTTTTTCTCCTTTAAAATGGGGGACATCTGCATATATGGCCAATAAGTTGTGTGCATCCTTTAACTGGCATGCTCTTTAAGGGGTTAAATTATATAACCCTCCATAGTTAGCATAATCATCATAGCATGGTGGACTCTCCATCTCGACATGGCAATGCCACTGTTCCCAGATCTAGGTGAGACAAATCTTGTCTATCCAGTTGATGAGGTGATGCCTGTGGTCCATACGATGTATGATGGGTCGGTGGTGTGCAGTGCACCACTGGTAATTCCGAGTGGTGTATGGAACCCGGGCTCATGTAAAATTTAGATTGTCAGGTGTGAAATCCAGTACCTGCCTATGTGCAGGGTTGAAGAAACGAACAGGCATGTAACCTTCTTCCATCGAGCGGGGGCGGATGACCTTCTTAGATAGCCTACTGATGCTCAATCCTTTTTCAGGTGGTTGTAGATCATCTTCCTATAGATTTTCCTCCCATACTGGGTGGCAGCTTGGTTCCCTTGTTATTGGGGTGATAACCCCTTATTTTTCAGATGTTGGCTGGTTGACTGACTGGTTGATGCTGCTGATGGGGTGGTTGATTTGCGAGAGGATATTTCTCGTGTATCCATTTGTCCTGTAGCTGTGCTATTATGTTCTCCATCTGTTTGATCCTGTCCTGGTCCTGTTGCCAACATTGTTGTTGTAAAACTATAGGGTCCGGAATAGATGTATCTTGTTGGTGTGGAGGAGTAGCATGGGTCTTGTCTAAGTCCCTTTAGTATAACTCCCGCACCTTTTGATACAATTCTGGATTCAGTCTCTAGCTGTTCTACTTCTAACGGAAGTTTCCATGCGTGTGACAACCTGTCGCACAGGATAGTAGTCAATTCGTATGGCTCCTTGTGTATATGTGGGCAGTGCTGGGAGAGACGTATCTCTGGGTATCACATTACCACCTGTGGTAGGTTGGTTACTCGTGATGATTGCTGCTGATGTTGCCCTTGATGCGGTATTGTCATCGGGTGGCTAGTAGCTGTAGTTGTCGTTCCAGTGGAACGATGTTCTGTAGTTGTCCATTGCAAACGTCCTTCTGGTGCAACGTCCATATCTTCGGGAGGTGTCAGCATTTGTGCTGAAAGCATTAAGTGCCAATTTTAGGCACTCCCTCCTGTGAAGCTCCTTCTGGTGCTCTAGGCGGATGTATCTGGTCACCTTGGTCCGTGTTGGGTCCTTCGATTGCTGGGGCAGTACCTGGAAAGTGTTCCTGGACTTCCAGCAAGCATAGCGTGTGGCGGGTGTTCGTCGTGAAGGTTGATCAGTCCAGGTGATGAAAATGCATGCTATTTCCTAAGGGTAGAATTGGAGTGAAATAGTTGATCCTTCTTAAAGCATCTTGAGGTCGTCCCTGGGGAGAATTAAGCTGACGCAGGGGTTTCTTCCTTCTGTAGTGGGAGATAATCCCTTCTAATTGGAAAGAGGTATGCTTGTGAGGTTGACCTACTTTGCGGAACTTCGTACAGTGTTGAAGCGGAGGTTGATCATCCGTTTCAGATGAGCAGACATCCCTTCTAGCCTGGTAAGTTCTTGCTGTTTGGTAAAACATGCAAAAGTGACAGTCTTTGAAGCAGTTTTATGTTTAAGAAAAATAGTTATACATTTATTCTTATTTGAGACTGAGCATGTACATTGGAGCAGTGTGTTAGCTGCCTGAAAACAAAATGAGGATCACTGAAAATTGGTCCTCTACTGAAACTAGTTCTAGGAAGAAATGGCTTTATTGAGGGTATTAGCCACCCATATGCATTTTTTCCAAAAGAACTTCCAAAAATCAAAAAGAATAAGTTTTACGATTTTTAGCTTTTAGCATGCATGTATCTCAATCTCTTTAATCATGAAACCTATTGCTTCATGCTCTTCACGATACGTTGCTAATCGTTGTGACTTTCTCTATCTCTTGTGGCGGTCCTTTGCTGTCGTGGGAAGTGGGTCAGTTGGATGGTCCTTTCGTCCATATTGGCCATCTGGTCCGCTTAAGGAGTTTGACATCTGGTTTTGCTATAGTTACCATTGTACAGCACTATGTTGTATACACTATGTTTTTCCAGGTTTGCTACAACCCTGTTTGTCGGAAATTTTGGTTAAAAACAATTTGCAACAAACAGGTTTGAAATTTGTGTTTCGTGTTTCCAGATGTTAAATTCCTCTGGTGCATACCGATTTTTCTGCATTAAAAGTGCAATTTTTTTGATTTATAAATGCAATTTTATGGTGTTAACATTTAGTGCGGTTATCAAGGTAAAAATGCATTGCATACAATACAATGCAAGTTACTCTTATTTTCAAGGGCCACAGATAGTGTTTTATTTGCTTAATAACTTAGGCATGTTACTGACCCGTGTTATTTATTTATAACTGAACACATGTTCTAAAAACTAATAGGGGTACTCAAAAAGCACATTAACTGCAGTAAAAGTGCCTCTGTAAAACAGTTTTTCTGAATAACTGCAGTTTTAAAACAGCAATTTTATGGCACATTTATTCTTCTGGTATCCAGTTCTTTGAAGCTCACTTTAACATATTCCCTGGTTTCCTTTGAGTAGTTTCGTCTGGTTGGCATCTTGTCTACGTTTAGTTTAACCATGTTGGCAGTTCCCCTATTAGCAGGTGTATTATGTTCAGTAATTCATGCTGGGTATTTTCTTTGATTATTATATTGGTGCACAGTAGCCATGTTGGAAAACATCTTAAATCCTGTTAAGCTAAAACACATGTAACTACACTCTAACACTTCATGCACAATGCAACCATGACAACCAAATTTTACATTTTACCTTAAGGACTTCCAGTAATATGTAGTCATTAACTGTTGCAAATGGAATTTCCAGCATTGTCATGACAAGCAATTGCATCTGGCTTATTCTTCCTAGTATTACTCCCCAAGAGATGAGAACTTCTTCGGCAAAAAACACAGTGATGACAAATCTGAAAAGGTTAATTGTTTTATGAGAATTCATTATTAAAGATAAAAAGCCATAGATCACAGCGCTAATTGGGGTTTGATTTCCTCGCTAGTTATCTTGACTTCTATTAATTGTTACGATTTTCCAAAGTTGTTGCCCGGAAAATGCCAGGATAGTTTTAATGTAAAAAAACGTAAATCACTAGCATGGAGAGCAAATAGTGTAATGGTAAAATTGCATGACAGTTGTGGAGAGATTCCGTAATTTTATTGTGATATATTACGTTATCGTCACTTGGTGTTTCATTACATATTTGTGAGACAGACAAGGATTCCAGTTGAGAATAAACTAAGCATTTATTCTTCCTTTCTTTCTTTCTCAATTCTAATGATACAATTCAAAAATGGTTGGTGCGAACTCAAACCACGGTTCGTGACAGTTCTCAGATTGTCTTCAGTCCTTCGACCCACACTGCGTGGCACTCGCGCTCACCCAGCTGGTGACCCAGTAAAATAATAGTTCAGTTTTACTGTTTAACATGTTCTGATGGAATTTCCTTATTTCCTTGTTGTCTTGTTCCTTCAATTATAGAGGATGCTTTCTTTTTCATCCAAGGATGTCTGTCTGCCTTTGTCTTGAACCAAGAAGGCAACCTCTTCCATGTTCCGTGACTTGTTGTCTTGCTGTCTTGTAGTCTGATTTTCTTGTTTCTACACTCCACACATCTTTTTCCTTTGGATGTCCGTCCTCTTTCCCTCGGCCCCGGTCATCTCTGCTCCCAGCAGCCCCCGGTAAAACTGGTGGCGACCTCCGCAGGTTGCCCGCCAAACATCCGACACGGTCCATTTCCTTTGGCGTGGAAAACTCCTCGGCTCGAATGAGAAACTTTTTTGTAGTTTCTCTCTTTGAGTTGCGAAGAATGTTTGAAGTCGTGCTTCATGACGATGATGGAAATCGTGGATCATTCCTTAGCATTCAGAGAGATGAGAGGAAGGCTCCCATGTTGCTTCCTCTTCAAGCTCTTTCTCTTCCTTTTGTGCTCACTGCGCTAAGCTCAAATTAGCAACAGCCAGCCAACCATTCTTCCATTCGTGTAAGAAGTTGCCTAAGTCACGCTTGTCAATCTGGCCTTCGTAAAGTCCCGATAGCCATAACAGCAGTCGTGCTCCGTAAGAACCTGTCTTTAAATGTAGTGGTGTGTAGCCTGTTCTCTTATGTATAGGACTGTTATATGCTAGCTCCACACACATAGCATATCTGTCCCATGTAGCTGGTTAGTCGGTGCAATATGATATCAGAAACTGTAGAACTGTTGCGTTCATACGCTCCGTCTTCACATCAGTCTCTGGATGGTATGGCAATAAGCATGCTTGTTTGAAGCCTACATATTGCATAAGTGCTTGCCAAAAGTTCGACGTAAACCGAGTGTCGTGGTCACTTACAATCTTTAGCGGAAATCCATGCACACACTACATGTTCGAACAAGAGCCATGCAGTGTCTTTCCCAGTTACTGGTGGTGGTTGGAATCACGGTTACCCACTTGAAAAGTATATATCCACGACTACAGGCATTAAATTTTTTGGATCCATTGTCGTCGGTATCCCGGTCACAAAGTCCAAGGAAATAATTGCAAATGGCTTGGCAGTGATCTCGGTTGATTGCTTCATTCCAATCTATTTTAGGTGTGAAGCCTTTGTCTTGGCGCACACAGTGCATGTCTGGACTATCCTCTTGGCGTAGACATCCAATCATAGCCAGTGATGGTTCATATTCAGGATATAGAGTTGGTCCAGCGTAGGGCAGCCAGATTTGTTAAGGGCAGTTATCAGCATACCGCGAATGAGACAAATGCTCCACTCTCTAAATTTCCAGGTAACCACAACCTGTTGGGCCAATGTTGGGAAAAGATTTCTGTGCCAATGTGTTTTCATTGGCACTGCATAAGGCAGCCAACGTTGGTAGAAGATGGAAATGTCTCGCTGGCCAATGGTTATATGAGCAAATGGGTCAACATTGAAAAAACCATTCGTGTTCCAGTGTATTTTCATTTACACTACGTAGGCAGCGAATGCTGGGTCAATGGTTAAATAACTAATTGGGTCAATCTTAGGAACAAATTGCTGGCCAATGCTTTTTTCATTGGCACTATGAAGTTAGCCAATGCTGGGCCAATGCACAAATGTCTTGTTGAAAAATGGTTGAATGAGTAATTAGGCAAATGTTGGGAACATTAATCTGTTATATTATTTTCATTAGCACTGCATAGGCAGGTCAATCTTAGTACAATGTAAATGTTAAAATATCCTGCTGTCCATTATTAGGTCAATATTGGTTGCAAAGATTTAACAACCTTGCCAATAGAACACCAACAATGGGCCAATGTGTAGTGTTTGTTGGGTATATTAGGATTTATTTAAGGCACAAGTTATACCACAAATATTTAAAAATTAACTGCTGGTGTTCAGGCCATCCTTGCCAAATTATTGATTTCTTAAGTTTCATTTGGAGTTGCCATTGCAGCAAGCCATAGCAACATATTTTTATCCTTAGTCAACGTTTAGCTATATATTCAAACTATGCAGGATGGACAAATGGTTTATATTTGGAAAAAATCATAATTAATTTTAGAATTCACAAATTAAATACATCTAACTTGTTTATCCAGTTAGATTAACATATTTGGGCAATTATAATATGGTAACTAGGCAAAAACGTTAGCCAAACGTTTCATGCCAACATAAAACTGAAGATTGGCAAATGCATTAGACGAAAATGTTGGCCAATCGTTTAATGCCAACATAAAACTGATGATTTGCAAATGCACCAGACGAAAATGTTGGTCAAACGTTTAATGCCAACATAAAATCAATGATTGGCAACTGCATTAGGCAAAAACATTGGCCAAATGTTGAATGCAAACATAAAACTGATGATTGGAAAAAGCACCAGACAAAACTCCACTAATTTCTAACGTTGAGCCAATGTTGTTAGCCAACTATCAATGATTTACTAACGGTTCCTACTAAAATCCAACGGTTGGGCCATCAAGTGTGTTACCTGAGTTGCGACACATTGAAGTCTAGAAGCGAAAAGTTATCTATAGGTTTATTCAAACATTTTAATCTTTATCTGAATTCCCATATATTAACGCCTGACAACTACTCTAGGAGTAGACATAATAACTCCAGTCCTTTGACCGAGCTTCGTGCCAAGACGGATGCTTACTATTGGTATATTTTTTGCATGCGATTAGACGATGGAATAGCCTACTTGGCGATTCTTGTGATTTAGTTCAAATTCAATTTTACAATGATGACAAAGTCGCTGCTGAAGTAGGAGCATTCTCCTGAAATTGGGTACAAAGTCCCTACCATATGGCATTTATTTGCTGACTGTAGGGTACTGAGTTAAATTGAAGTTGAATTGAATTTAAATTACACTTGGAACATACTGCTTTAATGTACTGTTTGGAACATACTGATAGGTGTTTCATGCCATTCCTTAAGTCATGTCTTAAGTTTGGGATCTTTTGTATAATGATTCTTCTCTTGCTTGAAGTTGTCTTCCATAGCAACCCATGCATTGATGCACATTCTGCATTACAATATTTATCAAAGTGCTCCCTTATTATTATGCTTGCTTACCAGTTTTCTGTCTAGAGGTTACAGCAAACATTTTGAAAGAAAAGAATTTCTAGCAAACATTTTAGTCTTCACCCATGATGCAGTCTGGATCAGTGAAAAAAATCCTTTGGTCATGGCACTCCTATACTTAAACCAGTACACCATGATGTAGATTATTGCCTCCAAGGCCGAATATATGTGAGGTGGTAAAAACGCAAATTTCCTAAGGTAACAACGCCATTTTTCTACGCTGAAAACACATATTTTTTACATTAAAAGTGTGATAGCAGATAAAGAGCAGATAGACATTTCAATGTGGAAGAACGATCTGGAGGCTCTGTTAAAGTAGGTGGGAAGTCCTGATGAGTAGGGCAACTCCGCCAGGTGCATTGATGCACATTCTGCCTTACAATATTTATCACTAAATATACATGACCCAAAAAGTTCACTTCAAGAACCTGAACCCAATCACTTGTTTTCTTCAGCAGACAACAATGTTTGACCAAAGTATACAAGTATAAGGCCTTGGTAGGAACAGCATGACCAGCAAACATTTGTTCCATTTTAAAATCCTTTTTGAAACAAGTCATTAAAAAACTTTTGACAAATAGACACACTGATTCTGTATCATGTTTGCTCTGAGCTGTACTCCGCATTATGAATATGGTAAGACTTTTTAGGAAATTGTGTAAAAGACCAGATCTAGGTATTTAGCAGTTAGGTAAAAGGGGATGAGCTCACCCTTCTGGCGGATTTCAGGGGTGGGAAAGAGACCTTGTAGTCTGGAGAAGCAGACTTCCACGGTTTTTTTGGTAGAGAAGCAGAAGCCGTTAGCATTGGCCAAGAGTCGACCCTAGCCACTGCTAGGCTTAACTCTCATACCAGTCAAGGAAGTCGACAGAGTACAACTCAATATGGATCTCTGCAAGACCCCATTCTGTTGGGTGAAAATCCCCGTATTTTGTTAGTTCTCTCCCACAGCAGTGACGTGGGGGTTTAATGAGAAATGGAGGATAGGAAGTTTCGCCATGACTCCTGTTGGCATTGACAGCAGACATGTCTGGCAATAGCCTGTGCTCAGTTAAACAACATGTGATTTGTCAGTGTTAGGCACTTGCAGAAGATAGACCAAGCATAGTGCTGTGCAGCTCGCCTGAATCTACAGAGAGAGAGGGCTTCAGGGATGTGTGTAGTATAGACAAGGTGGCTGCCTTTATAACGATGTTGGTGAAACTCTTGACACATTTATCGGTGTCAAGATGGTCCATAGTTTTGAGAGAGCAGAAGCCTTTAAGGAAGGGCAAGTTTGCCCTAGAGGTCACCCAGTGACGGAGATGGGTATATAGGGAGAGGGCTGGGTTCTGCCAGGAGATGTGTATAGAGAAATGGTCGCTGCCATGTAGGCAGTCGAGCAGATAAACAAGTCAATGTGGGAGAACAATCTGGAGGCACTGTTAAAGTAGGTGGGATGTCCTAATGAGTAGGGCAACTCCGCCATGTGCATTGATACTGATTTTGTGCTTCCGAAGAACAGAGTAGCTACGTGAGGTGTACTTTATGCCCTCAGAAATAGTCCAGTCAAACAGTGTTCAAAAAAGGTGTTTTCGTAACAAAATTAATAACGTTTTTTTTCAACGGTTCTATATGTTTTTTGGGGTGCTACATCCGACTTTCTGGTTTGCTGCCTTGTAGGAGGCAGGAAATCAGCTAAAAGACGCAAAAAAAACCTCAAAATGTTTGCACTTTTTTCAGTTTTTCACTTATATCTTGAAAACTATGCTTCTTTCTTAGATGACCACTCTATACTAAATTAGAAAAGACAAAATTTCTTACAAAATGCACTAGTCAACTTTAATTTTATAACGAGCGGTTTCCACGCTAGAGCATACTGAAAAAAAGGGATTTTTTGGCCCTACTGAGAAAATGTCAAAAACGCCCACTCCCACTACCTACAATTCATCAAATATACATGTTATTAAAAAAAATACTTATACCACGTGACAGTTCATTAATTTTGCCCTACCATCTAATGTGAGAAACATCTTCTGTAAACCGCATAGTTTTATGAAACCTTAAATTGAATTACGTAAATAAAATGAGAAATCCCCTTAGTAATAATAAATAAGTGAAATTTACAAAAGAAATAAATTTCAAGTTTGCTACACGTTTTTAGTAATTTTTACTTTGCCTTCTTTCCCTTATGAGAAAATTTAATATTAGAGACGTCTCTTATAGGAAATTTAATGTATTTTCACATGGCATAAGGTTTTTTATAACATGTGTATTTCACAGTGCTGGACAGAATAATAAGTTCACTAGAAAAACTAGATTTATTCTTCGAGTACCTTAAGAGCAACATAAATGAAACAAGAACATCATAATAAGGCTCATATTGGATCAATGTTCACCATAAGTTATCCATTTTTATAAAATATTTGCATATATAACCCCAAAAATGTCGAAATGTACATGGAAACAAATAAAAATTAACAACAATAGGTCAGTGCTACATTCCAAGAATGCACATACAAGTTATGTGTCAAGTATTAATAAGACAATTCAATGGCATGCCTTCAAATATCAAACAGCTTTTCTCAAAGAAATACAGCAGTTAAGATGCATCATGCCTCGTGGTATTGAACTCCGTGAACATGAGATTCATGAAAAGTGGATGTTGCACGGCAGTTGGAAATCCCAAAGGCAGATTGCTGCACAAATTGGACGTTTGCAATGTGCAGTTGCAAATGTTATCAAATGCGGTTTCAATGGCAACACCAAAAAATGTCCTGGGAGAAGAAGTTGATCTCCAACCAAAACCAAAAGATAGATTTGCTCACATTGCAACCCGTGCATGGGTTTTAACAAACAGTATAAAAGAATTCTTGGGTTTGTCCTGCTCATAACGTACTGTTACACATGTTCTGCACAATGAACCAATGCTGAGATATGTGAAGTTGAAAAGAAAAGCACCACTCATGCAAAAGCACAAGGATGAACGTTTTGAATTAGCAAAGAAAACCATGTCATGGACTTATTAATGGCATCTTTTCAGATGAAAAGAAATTTAATTTGCTTGGCCCAGGTGGATGTCAACACTATTGGCATGATATTAGAAAACCTGGAGATGTGCAAATGAGCAGACATTGGGTGGTGGATCAGTCATGGTATGGGCATGTTTTTCTTCACAAGGAAAAACTGATATCATGTTTGTTGGCTCAAAAATGAACTCTGAAGATCAACTCTCCGCATTTAGTGAAATTCTGGACAGTGAAAATTTCATTTTCCAGCAAGATAATGCCCCTTGCACACTTCAAGGTTCACAAAACCATGGTTCAACTAGCATAATATTGAAGTTTTCCCATGACCAGCTTGATCACCAGACTTATACCTAATTGAAAACTTGTGGGGGCTTCTTGTCCGACTTGTTTATAAAGATGGATGACAATTTTCTGTCCAGCACTGTAGGGGTAGAGTGTTTAACATTTTCTCGGTAGTGCCAAATAATCAGTTTTTTAGCATGCTCTAGCCGACCTCCTACAAAGAAATTTGTATTTAGCACCCCACAAAACATATAGAATCTATGAGAAAAAACGTTACCAATTTTGTTTTGAAAAAACACCATTTGACTGGGCTAAAAGGAATATTTCCTGCAGAGCGGAATTGGGGTTTAAATTAGGGTGACAGAGGCAGGGGTAAGATTCATGGTGAGGCAGGGTGTTTGTAGGGGACTAGTTGGGATAGAGGGTGTTCGAAAACTCCCCTTTAGGGATGGAGAAGGGGTGGTGTGAGAAGGGGAGGTTGGCTTTGTGGTGTGTGAGTGGGGGTTAACAGAGGGTGAGGTTCATGTACTTTGAGTTCGGTAATTTTCTTTTCTTCTTGATATTTAGGGCACTGTGGAGACCAGACTGGGTGAGCATCCTTGCAGTTGGCACAGGCCAGTTCATCCTTACACACTAGGCCGTGAGCTGTCTCAACCAGCGATGCTTGCTTAGTGTGTCTGAAGCGCTTGCAGTTGAAGCAATGCATAAGGTTCAGTATATACAGTCGTACCGGCAGGTGCAGGTACCCTAGCTTGACATCATCGGAAAGTTTGGTAAGTCAACAGTATATGATGGTGGATGTGGGCTTTATTGAGCCATCATGTTTCCATGTAATTCGCCATACAGTAGACACATTTTGGTTGGCCAGGCAGTTGACAAGTTCTTCCTCAGTAGAGTGGAGTAGATTAGAGCTGCTGAATACCTCTGGTAGGGTTCAATGTAGGGTGAGCATAAGCGTTGACGGTATGTGGGTCAAACTTCATTAGCTGTCTAGCCCAGTCAAATGGTGTTCAAAAAAGGCGTTTTTGTAACAAAATTGGTAAAGTTTTTTCTCAACGGTTCTGTATGTGTTTTGGGATGCTAAATCCGAATTTATGGTTTGCTGCCTTGTAGGAGGTTGGCTTTACAGCGAAAAACGCAAAAAAACCTCAAAATTGTTGCACCTGTTTCAGTTTTTTGCAAAAATCTCGAAAACAATGCATTTTTCTTAGATGACCTTTTTATACTAAATTAAAGTAGACAAAATTTCCTACAACAAGCACTAGTCAACGTCCATTTTCTAATAAGCGGTTTCCATGTTAGAGCATACTGAAAAACATTGATTTTTGGTCCTACTGATAAAATGTCAAACACACCCACTCCCACCCCTACAACTAGTAAAATATACATGTTTTCAAAAAATAGTTACATCACATAGTACATTAATTTTTCCCTACCTAATATGTGATAACGCATCATTCCCCATGAGCCGAGTCGAAGTGCATTTGAATGTCATCTGTCTGTTTCGCTCAACAGACAGCCAGGACTTGCTGTAAGCTGTTGTCAGAGGTACATCTGACGTGAGAAACATGTCTGTAAATTCCCTTGGTAATAATAAAAACGTAAAAATTTGCAACAAAAGATATAAATTTCAAGTTTGCTGCACATTTTTAGTCATTTTTGCTTTGTTTTCTCACCCCTTAAGAGAAAATTTAATATTAGAGATGTATCGTATAGGAAACTTAATATATTTTCTTGTGGCATAAGTTAATTTTTTATAACATGTGTATTTTACAAGTTGTACAGTGCTGGGCAGAATATATAAAAATTTATAAAGATTTATAAAAGTTTATAAAGATAAGTTCACTGTTGCTCGTATTCTGCACAATGGACCAGTGCTGAAATATATGCTAAGTTGAACAGAAAAGCACCACTCATGCAAAAGCACAAGGATGAACGTTTAGCATTGGCAAAGAAAACCATGTCGTGGACATATGAATAGCACTCTGTCATCTTTTCCGATGAAAAGACGTTTTATTTAGATGGCCCAGATGGATGTCAACACTATTGGCATGATATTAGAAAACCTGGAGATGTGCAAATGAGCAGGTTTGGACAGGTTTTTCTTCGCAAGGAAAGACTGATATCACATTTGTTGGCTCAACAATGAACTCTAAAGTCTACATTGTTATGTTAGAAGATCAATTCTCCGCATATGGTGAAATTCGGGAAGGTGAAAACTTCATTTTCCAGCAAGATAATGCCTCTTGTCACTTCAAGGTTCACAAAAGCATGGATCAACGAGCATATTATTAAGGTTTTCCCATGATCAGCTCAATCACCAGACTTAAACCCAATTGAAAACTTGTGGGGGCATCTTGACCGACATGTTTTTAAAGATGGACGACAATTTTGAAATGTAAATGAACTGAAAATAGCAATTGTCACTTCGTGGGAGAAGATCGCAGATGATATCATTTTTGAAGTTACAGGTAGTCAGGGCAAAGTATTAATTGTTTACTTTTATTATTTTCAATGCTCTTTTAGCTTTCAAAAGTTGGGAACTTATAATTGTGTCCATGTACATTTTTACGATTATCTATGCAAATATTCTACAAAAATAGATAATTTATGGTGAACATTGATCCAATGTGAGCCTGATTATGCTACATTTTATTTTATTTATGTTGCTCTAATGGGATTCGAATATCGAATAAATTTAGTTTTTCTAGTGAACTTATAATTGTGTCCAGCACTGTAGGGGGTGGGAGTGGAGTGCTTAACATTTTCTCCGTAGGGCCAAATAATCAGTTTTTCAGAGTGCTCTAGCATGGAAACCGTTTATTAGCAAATCAACGTTTATCTACGAATCTACGAATCTCACATAGTTTTCGAGATATAAGCCAAAAACTGAAAAAAGTGTGAAAAACTTGTTTTTCGCTGTGAAGCCGACCTCCTACAAGGCAGCAAACCAGAAATTCGGATTTAGCACCCTAAAAAACATATAGAGCCATTTAGAAAAAAAAACTTTACAAATTTTGTTTTGAAATAACCACCATTTTACTGGCTAGTCGTAGTAGTGTGGCTTGGGAAATATGTTGTTGTAATTTGATGTGTCCCATCTCAAATTTTCAATACCTGGAGCTGTTCTGCTACCAGGAAGCCAAAGATGCACGATGCATGATGATCGGTGACATTTTTTTGAAAAGAGTTGTCGTCGGCTTGTTGTATGACAAATAATTTCGGTGCGGAGGTTTAGGCAGTCGGGTAAGCTAGTGGTGCGTCTAATGGAATAGGGCAGGGTCGCTTTCCAAGGATGCCAGTTGGAGTGTGCTCAAGCATGTTGGTAAGAAATTTATAAAAAAAGGTGCTGATTAGGCCTACCGCCGCATTCGACTCCTTTTTAAGAGTATTTCGTAAGTTATTACCTTTATGGATATATCAAAGTTCAATAACTTTGAATCCTAAATTTGGTGCATTTTATATTTTAACCTGGGCTTAGAAAATATTGAAAATTTGAATGCATACATACACAGCTGGACTGGGCTTGATAGGATCTAGGTTAGAGTCCAGGCGCAGGAATCCACGACACAAAAAAGACCATTGCAGGCAAATGCTGATTATGAAAAGGGTTATTGTCATGGCCGATAAGCTGTGGTGACGGATTCCGACGAACAACAGAGAAATTCCAGAGAGGATGAAGAATTGTGTACCCTGATATCCTGAAACAGAAAAGTTAATTGCATTTACGAAATCTTATACAATATATGAATAAAAAATTGTTTGGTGAACATAAAGTGGTTAACATGACAACTTGGGGCAATTGATGCCGTAATTACAATTGGATTCGTTCAGACATGCTTTTGCTAAAGTCTCCATAGCATAATTTTGAGACTGTGGCTTCCCAAAGAATATTTATTAGTGAATAAATAATCATCTGTCATTAATTTTCCAACTCGGGGTTATAGTATATTAACTAAAAACAAAATACCGCACACTTCTTTTCAAAAGCACATCTTGTCTGGTGATTCTTCTGTATGAAGCTCCTCGAATCTTCATTACATCTCAAGCCTCCTTATATACCAATATTGGCATATAAAAAATGATTTGAATCTCGCTTATTTCACGTTTTGACAAATTAGCATATTTGCAACTGATAGCTATTTCCAATACACCCATACCTCGCTCAAAGGCCGCTCTTTATACGGCTTTTCATTATAACTGCCTTTTTTAATTATGGCACTTTTTCGATTTGCGGCCCACAATGTTTCGTTATATGGCCAAAAAAATGCTGTAGCATTATACGGTTCGTTATATGGTTTCTCGCTTTACAGCCAACGTTTCCTAATGTAATAATCAGGCCAGTTAATTGGGGATTCATTGATGTTTGGTACCGAATCACAGATTGATTCTCCAAAAGACATGGGCCTATACATTGTTAGTCACTAAGGTGCCCACAAAAAGGGGGTATAGTTGCCCATGTTAGGAAGGGCACATCATCAGTGGTTTGCGCCCACTGAATGCTAATTGCTCCCAAAATATACCGATAAAACACCAGAAGACGTACCTCACTGGGAGGAACAACTTCAACCTAGAGACTAAACGACAGATGCAGGATTAGCTCCTAAGAAACCCGGATGAGGCAGCGATGACTCAGGCTATGGTGGAGGAACAATTCCCACCTATGTTGTCTGCCCCAGTCATGCCAGCATCCGCATCAAGCAAATGGGACCATATATGATCCTGCTTAAGGCACACGAGAATGAAGTGTTTGGAAAGGGATGATTTAGTGTCCATTAACAGAACATTCAGTAATGGGCCTTTCAGCCATAACTCCTGGGGTGATGGCTAAAAGCACTTAGCACGAGAAAGCATTCGTCACCCACACTATCCGGCACAGGCCATCATCTCCAGACCCGAGTTGGTGTGACCAAATATGGTCTCGGCGAAAGCTGATGAGAGCCATTGCACGTGGGAGAAGGACCAGAATATAAGGAGGGGCAATTCCAGCAACAAGCCAGAGTTGGAGGAGCAGATTTATAGCAGAGTCAGAGGCAGAGAGTTGGTGGGAGCGGAGCCGTAGGAAGCCAAGGAGTCCACAGCCCGGAGTGCAGTTTTGGGGCAGTAAAATGCCCAGTCTCCAGTAAAAGTGCTAAGTGCAGGAGCCATCACCCGGAGCAGCAGCGGGGATCAGGCCCTGAGAGATTCCTCCATACTTGTGGGATCGACAGGACCACCAGGGATGGTAAGACAACTGGGAGTTCTATTTTGGAGGAGGATTTAGTATAGTCAGTTAGGCCCCTTGAATTGTTTTACCCATGTGTGCTGGATCATTAAACCATGCTTCGGAATACCAAAGTACTTTGTGTGAGCACCTTTTGTAAACGGATATAGTAAATACCTTAAGGATGTCGACCCAAAACACCTTCGGGAGGAAGATACGCTACGAGCAACCCTTAAATCAAGAAGTAATGTGGTAACGCCGGACAACCCTTTTCAGGTAGGGGGTTGGGGTAACACTAATATATCATGTCTGTAAAGCGATTTATGGGTGTAGTGGCCAAGGATGGCATTGCTTTGCATGTTAAGCTGATAATTGCAAACCTCTAGATCGCAGGGTCGAGAACAGAGTTCGATCAACACTGCTCAGGTCGATTGACCGTGCTCTCTGGCCCCTATAGTGGGAACATGGGAGTAAAAAGGCCATACAGTAATCAACTCTCAACTGAACACCCACCTCAGAGTGGCTATCAAAAGGCTATCTCAAATGGTAAGGCACATGTAAACCTGAAGACCATGTCGCCAGTGGCATAGTGTGGGGGAGGTAAGGGGGAGAGCAGCAGCACCGGTAGCTAGAGGGATTATAAATATTAAACTGATTATTGTTGAAACTTGATAAGCGCACATATTTTATGTAACATTGGTTTGGAGAAGGGTATATAACTTGCAAGATGGGGTGCAGCTGAAGGAGGGGCAAATTTGGGTGTTTAGTCCTGAGCGCCAAATACCCTAATCATCACTATGCTATTCACAAACTATTCATTACATTATTAAAATTATGGATTATTAAATTTCCAGAGAAAGCATTTAAGATGCTGTATTTTCTTATGTGGACTGGAATATGACTAAGTAATGAATCCTCCATCAAGACAATCACCCAAAGCAAAGGTCAAAGGTGGCCCAAATTTGATTCCAACTCATGTGCAAGTAATTTAGTGGCATGTTTATGCATTAGTGATAAGTACATAGGAAATGCGCACCCTTTTAAATAAATTGATGTATCTTTAAAGTTTCATATAAGTTTCAAAGTAGGCATTTTTAAGTATCATAAAGATATATACACAAGTAACTTTAAAGTCTGAACAGGAGCAAATGATACCTCCAGAAACTTCCATCAGTGAAAACTGTAATGATCCCCTGCGGTTGGATTCTAGGATTTGCTAATGAGTCCTGAGGCTGGGCCCAGCCGGTATGTGGTATGCGGGATGGTATGTGTGATATGTACGGCCCTGGCCAAAAGTCTGGAGCACCCCCTAAGCCTCAAGCCTCAAGCCTCATTGCATGGCCTAAGCCTCAAATGAGACTTATACCCAGACAAGAGGAATTAGCAAAACAGAAGACTTAACCAAAACCTCTTGGGACCAATTAGAAAAATGTTAATTAGGTCAACAAAACGTTCTTCAAGTCAATGACCAAAAGATCATCAATTCGACTTCTAATTCTAGTGGTCAATTTCTATCAAAAGGGATCGCATTAACAAATATACAAAGGGATTTCAACTCTAGCTAAATAAGAGAGGAAAAACGGTTAACACACACTTGGATTGTCTAGGCTGCAAGAGCATTTGCTCCTGTTTGCACCTATGGTAAGTTGTCATTCTGTTAATAAGTGACTTCAAGCTTGCAAAGGACTTACAGTTGTAAAACCTTTACAATCACTCTCCAAGGCCTGCTTTCCTCGTGCTAACTCTGATTTGCAATATCAAAGCAATTTACCCTTGAGAAAGCCGAACACCGATATCTTCGGCCTTATTTGACACATGGTCAAATTTGGCCTTCCCTTACACTTCTCTAGCTCATGTGCATCTACCATTGGACTCACTAAAAGTAGTCACCTCATAACTAACACCAACAGCGAGGCACGTACATACATGACCCTGAGAAAATCTCGAAGCTCTAACGTTTGCTGCTCTCATACCAGTTCTGAACTAAGTAGTTCATAACTGGCACCCAACAGCGAAGCAAGTACCACATTGCATCGAAACTAAAGAATTGCATGCTCTAACGTTACTATGCTCTAATACCAAATCAAAACGGAGTTCATATCTGGCGCTCAACAGTACAGCCGAGCACCTACAACACCACGAGACAAAAAATCCCATGTTCTCTGCATATTAAGTAATACTACCAGCTATTCTGTGTTTATAACTGTAATACCAACAGCGTAGCCAAACACTAACTCTTGAGACCAATTATTCTTGAAATCAATAACTGGCGCTCAACAGCGTAGCACGTATCTTAAATATGTTGCATTAATACAAGCTATCCTTCAAGAGTTCATGATTGGAACCAACATGGTTAAACCATTTTACTATCCGAATGGTAATTGAATAACTGGTGCCAAAACAGTGTAGCAGTTACACTCAAAATTGACAATTAAAAAAATATTCATGACGTGTGTTCAAAAAATGCTCTAAGTACTCAAAATTTGTACTCATCAGCAAATACTGTTGCACATGCTAACTGACACCTCAATAAAGTGTCAGTTATTCCTCAGTGACCAAAATAGCAACCAAAGCAAATAAGTAGTTTAGACCCCAAGCCCAAAGGGAACACTTCGTGCTTAAACATGTTTGCACAAATATGAAGTTTAGACCACGAGTCCCAAAGGGCACACCTCGCACTCTAACATTTGTTTGAAGTGATTACTAATCACAACGCAATTCTGCAAAGCAAGTGCAGGAATAAAGTCGAAGTACAAAAATGTACTTTTTCCTATAACAGCCAAACTGGCCCTTGGGAATTCTAATAAAGTAACGAGTGAGATTAATCCCGAACAGTTAAGTGACATCAATTTATTTCACAGACAAAATTCGACTCCCCTTGGTGCAACAATCACTGATTTCACTGCACCAAGTGAAATAGAGAAATCCGTCAGCTCCATGCAGACTCACACTGGAGAAGATATAATCTCTCCTCTCGAATTCTTTAAAATTTTGACAAACGCAGAAATAAATATTCCTAGCGGAGTCTCCACATGATGTGCCAACTGTCCACAATTTCTCGATCTTACGCAACAAATCGCTTAAGCGATCGATAAGCTCGAAAGATTATGTTCAGATATTGAGTCCGAGAAAAACACGGCCTGTGCAGCACTAACTTCAAGTGTAACCTCATTTACCAAAACGGATACACGAACTTGACAAATGTCAGAAGGAGATAGAGCAAGTTCTAGCTGACGCAGTGAACAAAACAACTTACAAACTTCCTACCCCGGTTCTACAATCTTGGGGTGTCCAAGCGTATCAATGATACATGCCCCTTCTATAAATGCAATTAGGAATACTACTCCAGTCACTTCGGTCTTAATAAGTCTGAACTCTAGATGTTCTGTTACTCTCGGACCAGCAAATGCATCCATCACTGGTGCCAATAATACTAACTAATCAAGAGTAAATCGAAAAGGAATCTACTACAGTGAATATAATTTCACTGAGGCCAAAGTATCCTCTGAGATCTTTGCAGCAGTGGAGAAGTTCCCTGGAAAAGGAGAATTCTTCGATAGTTGGTGGGAACAAGTTCAGTTCATAATCGACACCAACAAATTAACTGAAGAGCAAAGCTATGATGCCCTCTTCTGGCTACTAATCGGCGAAGCTCGAAGCTTCGGGTTCAAGGAGAAATATACCTACAAAATCTTCGCCGAAGAAAAAGTTGCTTTCTTCTCTCAATATGGAATATACAAGACAGATATTGTGCTGTGCGAAAAAATAAGTCAACTCAAGCAACCAAAGTTTTAATCTACTCCAGAGTTTGTTGAACTCATAATGGCTAAGTACCACAAAATATCATACTTACCCATGACCTAAATGATGGTACAAGTCATTTTTCTGGCCTTACACCCCACTATATCCAGACATATAGATGTTGAACAGCTTAAGGACCATGCGCAACTTAGAAAGTTAGCATTGAAGCAAGAAACATGCTTCTGTCTGTGCAACAATGGCAACAGCCATCACAGCAAGCCAAATACAGGCCCAACTGCAAATCCACCAACGAATGCCCAGAATAATTAAGCAATGTTTAAACTAAATTATAGTTATCATAGAACTGGTAACACAAGCCAAAGTTGACGTAGATATCAACGCTCGACTCAGAACAAACAATATGGTTCCAATAACGTTCAGAGACATAATAGCTCGAACCGTTATCAAAGAGGAGGCCAAATTGGAAATCCACAGCCTGCCCAAACAACTGTGCCTAAGCCGAACACTACGGTTATGCAGAACACTGATCAAGTGAAGCAGAACAGTGTTCAATGCATTAAGTTAGATGACCCTAGGCCAATAGCAGCCATGAACCTTGTCCCAGAACCGCAACCAAATTGCATAGTCTGTGGCAGTCAAGGTACCAACATACTCAATTGTCCAAAAGAGTGTGGAAATAGGTTCTTAAATAACAACCTAGTCATTCTACCAGGTCGACAACAGCTGAACACAGCTATCGCCACCACCTAGCAATCAGGAGACCTATTGGTCTACGCAAAATGTAGCTTGGCAGGTGTGGATCGTCAAGTACTACTTTATCTGGGAGAAATCATCTCCCTTGGAGGAAAACAACTCCACAAGCAATTACAGAGTCAGGGAAATCCTATGACTTGATGCAGACGTAATGTACAACATGCAGAATACGTGAAAAATGAGTACAAAGCATTACTCACCATGGTCAAAGTTGTACAAGAAGGTTGAAACCTTCCATCAGGAGATCACAATCATCCCCTCATATGATCATTCTATCAATATACTTGGGATGGATTTCCAAAGACAGGCCGAAATCTTGATTGACAGTGGAAGAATTCAATGGCAATTCAAGAACCCTGTAATACAAAACATAGAAGCTGAAGCTCCTATGGGCCAGGTGAAAAAGATCGAAAAAGGTTTTCCCAACACCAGTTTTGAAGTTTTAGAAGAAACTTCTAAGGTGAACCTGAGTGCCTGAAACCTTGCAAAATGTCACTCTTCGAAGTGATAAAGCTCCAAATCTTTCTGCAACAGATCGAGATGTAGTCAACATACTCCTGGAATCACATCGAGGGATCTTCGAAGAACCTGAAGAAGTTGATGACATCCCCCAAAGAGGATCGACGTGAAACCTGACGCAATACCGTCAGCAGTAAGGGCATACACCATGTCACCAGTGAGGAATAAGATTCCTCAAGATTCTACTGGACTTATCCATCATTGCAACTTCTTTGCATAAATTTCTAAAAAAGGATGAACCCTTTGTCTTTACAGATGCCTGCAAACAGGCCGTAAACAAACTGAAAAATCCATCTCTGTACAGCCTCAATCCTGGCTCAGCCTAACATCGATAAGAACTTCCACCTCTGTATGGACGCAAGCAATGAAGATATGAGAGCATTACTCGGACAAAGTGATGGAAAGACTTTCGAGTGGTAGAATATGCCTCCAGGTCTTTCAACTTAGCTCAAACGAACTATTCTCCTACTGAGAAAGAAACCCTAGCAATAATCTGGGCAGTTCAGAAGTTCCGTAGTTATGTGGATAGGTTAACCTTCGTCGTTCATACCGACCATGCTCCCCTGAGACAAATAATCAAAACTAAGGAACCCAAGAGCAAAGTAGCTCGCTTGATCATGAAGATTCAGCAGTTCTTCGATGTACAATACATCCCTGGAGACCAAAACAATTTAGAAGACTTTCTGTCTCGCACCTCATGTCAATCTGATCCTGTGGTGCTGATTCTCTATTTCTTAGTCAATGAACAGCCCACCATGGCTGAAGAGTTTTGCGAAATACAGCTCTTAGACCAGCAGTGCAATCACATATCTCAAGCCATAGAAGCTACGGATGATCCCAGTGACACTGAAGGTTGAACCTTAAGCAATAGAGGATACTCACTGGCTAATATAGTCCACTATAGGATCATGGAACCTACGCTTGATGAGGATCCTGAACTTATGATTCCAGCTGTCTTACAGCAAAGAGTCCTCAAATGGAAACATGATGCACCTGAAGCAGGGCATCCTGGCGTAAACACCACTTTAAGCAGAATATTCAAATGGTGTTACTGGCCTGCACTCAGGCAACAAGCATGAACATATGTTCTACTGTGCACAAAGTTTCAAAGGTATAACACCAAGAACACTACAGATAAGACTCCAGCTTCTTCGCCTCCTATACCTCAAAGATTCGATACCTAGCTATCGACCTTATGGGTCCTTACCCAGTCACAAATGCTGGAAGCAAATACATCTTCTCAGCATGTGACATTGCAACAGGATGGGTCAAACTTTCCCATCTATGTTTCGAAGGCTGAGACAATATCTCAAACTTTCATCGAAGAAATCTGTCATCGATTTGGGACCCCAAAATTTGTCTGATGTGACAACGGTCCCCAGTTTGTTTCACTGGCTCTGTAACAAACAGCTAAAGCAATGGGATTAAGATTGCAATACATTGCACAGTAGCATCCCCCTAGCTAATTCTGTAGAAAGAAAACACAGGGACGTGAAAGTCAAACTTTCCATAGTTGTGGAAAACTCCCACAACACATGGGATGAGAATCTCGCAACGGTGAGATGGGCAATAAACTCAAGCCCAAGCTCATTAAAGAATTTCTGGAAATACTTTCCAGCAAACTCCTAGCATGTCGAGATAAGCTCAAACAAGCTCTAGATGACCGAAGACTAAAACATAATCTTTGAGCAATCATCCCTGATTTTCAGATCGGTGACAAAGTGTGGCTAACTTCTCGATCACAGAGTTTTGCACACAAGAGTTTTATTTCGAAGTTAACCCCAAAAAAGATGGGATTAACACAATCCACAAATCATCTCAACCACAACTTATGAAGTGTGGGATACCTTGCTATCAAAGACACTTGGTATTTACAATGCCAGAGACCTAACTAAAGCTGAAAAGAAGGACAATACAACTCCCATACTTCGAACTAAGTCTTGAGGAAGACCGAACAAATGTTTGGACTTATCCTCCACGCAACCTGCATGTACACTACCAAGTACTGTTTGTTGTTTGTTTGGTTGATTTTTAACGTTGTCCTATTTCTGCAATACAAGGGCTTAACACCAACGAGAGGGGATGAGCCTTCAACACCTACCTGGGAATTTAACATACAAGGAGGACTTCCACCCCCTTTCGAGGGGTCTTTAAGGTGCTACAGTCAACACCGGACCTCGGTTTAAACTCTAAGTTAAAAGAGCTGCCACTTAAGGAATTTCTCCCATCCGTAAAATTCCCACCGACCTCGACCTGGGAGCGAACCCAGCATCTTAGGATCGGGAGGCAAGCATGTAACCCACTTGACAGCTGGCGTCATCAGTACCTAGTACTGACTACCCAAATACAAATAGTTATGACAAAACGAGGAAGATTAAAGAAAAGTTCGTACTTACCGTCCACGCAACTTGCGAGCTAAGTGTAACAGCCTGGCTATAAAACCAGGCCATAAACCCACGGGGAACCAAATAAAAGCAAGAGAAATAAAAAACACTTAAGAAGAGAAAAAAAAGACACCATCTTGTACAAAAAGAGAAGCCAAGCCGGTCCAAAATCGTCAATGGAGGAATCAGTCCAGGTCACTCTGGAATTAATCCAGCATGACCACAACCGGGGTCACCCGGCCGTCATCATCTTCCCCCTGCGAGCTCCGGACAGAGCTCACTTGGAAGAAATCGTGGGCTCGCTCGGGAGGAATCTGCGGGGCTCGCTGGCTGATATACCGCGGCCTCCGGGGCTAACTCAGAGGTTGGCATTGGCTGGGGAGGTGCTGGGGTAGACAGCAATCCTGTCGGCCCAAGCGACCCAAGAATCACCACCGGAGGAGCAGGTTGTTGATAGAAGGTCTGCACGGAGGTCGGAATGAACACTGCCCCGGCATACCCGAAGGTCCTGCAGTTCTCGACGAAAAACAGCACCATATTGTGCTGGACCAACGGCTAATTGCGACCAGCCCACCGCTTAGAGAGAAACCGCAGAAGAACAGCATGAGGGAAATTACCCCAGCCCTGGGCCGAAGGGCAGAACAACATCAACACAACACTGGGCAGCATCGTGTGCTGCAGAAACATAACCCTATTCAAGAAAACGCAATTGAAAAGTCCCACCCGGGACCTAGTGGTATTACGTACAGGAGGCATTATGACGATTAGCACCTCTACTTTGGCTGGAACTAACATGGGCTTATAAAGGAGCATAGCCGGAGGGCTACGCCCTCCGGAACTAATCAGAGGATAAAAATTATACATCCCAAGGGGTCTCGTAATTTGAATAACTTCACGAAAAACAAAGAAAAGGCATACAAATGGGTGCTTACAAAACTGGGACACATGAGACGCTGACGACTCCGATGACAAATCCATCCATTATGGATACCTGAAAACCCGAGAAAGCTGGGTGGGGTTGCGAAAAAACAACAGGGAACATGGATTCAATGGGCCAAGAAATAAGATGCTCCCCTTACGAAAACTACCCATAATGAATGATCCCAAGACTGTTTGGACGCAAGGAGTATCTCCCAAGGAAACCCTTGGTGGCTGGAACCTGCAGGTCTTTAGTATCAGAACTAACAAGAATGGGCCTAACAATGGAAAGCAGAAAAGAAGACACCCAACTCCCTCTACGCTTGAGTGAGTAACTCATTATAGATACAGAAAACTCATTAATATACAGGAATAAAATTAGGTGGGCCCAGTTCCCAGAATGCAGCGGATTTTAGTAGCCTTGTCAAAATCATATAAAAAGGCCTAGAGTTTTAACCATAGTGCAGTGGTCTACGGACACAGTCTACAGACCAGAGCTCAGGAAAGCTTTCACCAGGCTACAGGAGAGGAAACTACAGATCTACCACTAAAAGTAACAAGGGAGTTCGGTTCCCTTGAGTT
>JAQGAE010000432.1:0-37410 GCA_034696685.1 Julus scandinavius | reverse complement strand
GGTGCAATGCTTTTCCTAGTTAACTCACGGTTAACCTTAGGTTTAGCTTAACCTTTATTGGTGCAACCAGCCATTAAAGAATTAATAATGAATCACTTATAACGCCAGATTAAGTCACGGAATGGATGTTAGCCTACTGAAAACCGATTTGGAATAAAGATGACTTCCTTGGCTCAGTCTAAATTGTGATCTTGGAATTATCTGAATCATGTTTCGATTTTTTGGTAAACAAAACTAGCAAACATGTAGTTGTACACTGGTATGTCAACTCATTGCCTATTTCTAGAAATGAACATGATTAGATAGCAAAGGGTCGTCCCGTCCCAGTTTGCGATTTGAACTTTAAATGTTTGTAAAACTGACTTGGTGGCGTTTGGGTTTAGTTTGACTACCAAACCTGAAGTATGACAGTTAAGCTCCCAACTTGTTTACTTTTTTTAATCGATTCAGGGTTTCAAATCAAGCATATCCTTTGACTATTCACTGGAGCGTTTGGGGCTTACCATCTCATGAAGGGCACATAATAAAACGGGTTCAAACCCTAAAAAAAAGATTCCTTCTGGTCTGCACCCGCCTTTTGTGAACGCGCCCGCTGTTTGACCGGATCGAAAATGGATTAAATCGCATTAACGGATTAATCCAATTGCGTTGGGCATCGAACCCTGGATATAAATCTGATCCCCATTATGTGCGGGGCGGTTCGCATACACAAAAAAGGAGGGGACACTTTTCTGGGTATCATCGACATTGAATTTTTTTTAATGTATTTTTATCCCCAGAATGTGGGGGGATGACCAGAAGCAGCTGTCTGAACGTGGCTGAAAGTCAATTAAAAAGTGAAAGTTTTTCACCCGAGCATGAGACTGGTAAAGTGTGCCCATCCATGTTCACCCGGGCTTTTCATGTACTCATTCCAAGTTTCGCCATGGAAGGGGACCGTGAATCCCCCCCCCCCCATTCTTCACCCTCGGCCACCGTCCCCTCTCGAGGGGGTCCAAGTCCGTCATCGCAACAACAAATAAGACCAACCAAAGTGGGGGACCATATGGCGCCAAAAACAAGCCACGTTCAAAGACACCCAACAGAGAAGGGGCACTGAAGCAGCGGAGGAATCCTTTAGAGTTTTAGAGGGTATCGCTGTTACACCCTGGCCCTGGACGAATGAAACCCAGACGGACCATGCGGAACCATATGCCATGTGGCGTCTATCAAATAACCGACTCTTTTATCGGGGTGAAAATGGATTTTCTGATTTTTTGGAGGGTATTTTTAGTCTCGTCTAGGCCTTCCCGTCGTTGGGAGGTTTGGGTCTAATTAAAAATTTATGTCACAAAAAAACTCCCTACACGTGCCAACAATATATACACACCACAAACTGTGACTTTATATATGTATGCACATATATATTCTGTAATTTTGTCCATAAATCTCTCGCTACTTCATAGGGTAGAAATGTTGAAAGGGCAAACTTTCTGGACATGTGTTTCTTATAAAGTAGCCTCTTTTAGGCTTTAGCTAATATCTAAATTTGCAATGAACGATAATACAAAGGAGATGCTGGTTGGAATTTGTGGTTAAATTTCCAAATTAAAATTTTGTTAAGAAATTCAGCAGGTAGGAATACATGGAATTCGCTGTTTTTATTTCCACAACTTATACTTGTGGAAGTATAAATGTCTAGTCGAGTTTATTTCTTAATTTTATGATTGTAAAAACACAACGTTGGCCCAACCGTTCGATTTTAGTTGGCAATGTTGGCGAATCGTTGGCAGTTGGCAGCCAAAGTTGGCCCAACGTTGGAAAATAGTGGAGTTGCCAAACATAGGTTTTATGTTGGCATTTTAACGCTGGGCAAAAGTTGTCATATGGTACAGTTGCCAATCATCGGTTTTATGTTGGTATTAAGCGTTATTTATACATATAAAATAAATAAATATAATATGGACGTATTGCCAATGTTTTCGCAACATTGGCCCAATTAGTCATTTAACCATTGGCCTAGCGAGAAATTTCTGCATTGGCCCAATGCATTTACATTGTCAAAGTAATGTTTTCCCAACATTGGCCCAACAAGTTTTTTCTACTGAGGTTATACATGTGTCCCAATTCGGGACCGGAAAATGTTATGCTTTTAGAGAGGTTATTCATTTACACAGGATACATTTAGACAGGTTGTGCTGTAGCAAAATATGGAAGAAATCTGCATGAGTTTCCCAGACAAGAAATTTTAGCTGCATCATGGTCTTGCACAGTGTATTTAAACAACTTTTTAAATCCGATTTATCTCCAGATAAACTAAAACGTTTGAATAAAACATTGTAGTTTACTATGTTAACTGCACATACAAAAGCTTAACAGCTTCCATTCTACTTATGCTATCATTATTTGCTCGCAATTGTCCTGCCCTATAATACAATTGTGATGCAAGCATGATAAGAATGGCACAATATCAACTGTTTATCAATAACTAATAAAATCATGACTAAATGTGTCAATATTTTCGCCATATTTTACTGATGACTAAATAGATCAGCACCCAAACCCATGTATATACGTAATCAGGAATTTGTAATAGTAATTACTAACGACATTTAGAATTTTAGATTGATGTGTTTAAATGAATTTGAAATATTTGAAAAATTATCAGAGTTGCAAATGTAAAAGCCAACGCCATTGGGATTCACAGTAAACAGTGTCTCCAGATTGTGCAATACTTAAGCATTGTATATAGATAATCTAACTTGTATATGGATAGGGTGAGATATGATTGTTTCTGGGTGGCGCTGATAAATTTCGTTACCAAGGATAAAACTCCCAAGCTGAATTGTAGTCAAGAAGTCAAACGATATTTCAAGTTTTTCGGCTATTGAAGGGCTGACCTTTACAGTGGCGCGTGAGTCTGAAAACCAGGGCAGGTCACTAATCGTTTGACTAATAAATACATCGAGTCGGAAATACGCGATTTTTATTTATTTTTTCATTGCATTTCACACTTGTGTCAATAAAGGGATAACTGCTCTGTGTTTTGTTTGGCAGTTTTAGGAAAACAGCCGGAACTTTATTGGTGATCAAACTTAGTTCAGGCCAAGGATGTAAGACCTATTAAGAGCACGTGCTTCAGGGTTAATTCTAGACTGCACTTGCTTTAAAGTTTAAATATAAAAAAACATGAAATGTTGAAATGGAAATTCTGATCACGTTTACATGCTCAATGTTCGAACTACATATGGATCTAAAATTACAGATCATTTTTCAAGAATGAAAAATTAAGTATTTATTGTAGTTGCTGTAGTAGTTTGCTTCAACAACTCATTAGGAGCAATGTGAACTGTACAAAGTATAAAAACAAGACTACAATTAAGCTGATATTGCAGATTTCAGACCTTAATTGTCAATCGTTTAATTTCGACAAAGTAAAGAAGCTATTAGACTGCAACAAAACTTGTAAAAACAACGTGACAATTTCATTAAATTTTTTAAAGGAATCTAAATGCACGGATGAGCTTGAGAAAATTGTATTAAACCCATAGTTCTAGATTTTTTCACCCTCAAGATGAGTCAGAAAATAAAAACGACCGGTATGGCCCACATGAAATTATAGTTTAATTAGGTGAAGCAACTCCGTGAACATTCTTTCTTGAAAATTATACCTTACATCCAATTGCAAGTTTTAAGAACATTTTGTGTCGAGAGAAAAAAATCATTATACTTTGGTGGCAAATTTTTTAAAAAAAAAATTTTTTTTCTGACTTGCAATTTGTATGATATTGTATTTGGGGCAATTTGTATGATATTGGATTTGGGGGGATTCTTTTAGCTAAATTTATGAAGTTAATACGTTTACTCGTGTATTTTGATATAAAAAAAACACGAACAACGAGTCAGTCAGGTTAAAAGAAGGTTCATTTTCGATCACACTGGCTTTTAGAATTGTGAGGAAAAAATTCCAAAATCGAAATTTTGAACTAAAATTTTCAAAAGCTTTGCAATCTTAGTTCAACTGTTGGTCTTACATTAATTAAGTAGTTGACTTGTGTTTTCAAAAACAAAACAGGGATGGTCAAACCCAAAACAAAGGCTTATACTTTCTCTTTAACTTAGCTTAAAATAGCAGAAACATGTTATTATGTGGACATCTGTTACAATTTAACCATGAACAAATGCTGATCCAAGCCAGACGTTCAAAATTAAAATATCTCCACTTTGTCAGTACCGACACAGAGGGTAGCAAATCACGATTTGCAACACTTGAGACCAAAATTAGATGAAAAAAAGACAAGAAGACATCGTAAAAAAGACGCGGAAATTGTGCGAACATTCCCAACTTTAGATTTTTTATGATCCAAATTGTCACTGCTCCTTGAAGTTTATTATTTGCAACCGGCAAATAAATATTGGTGAAAGTTTTTTTTCTTCAAAAATTCACATGGTCCTTACTTCATCTAATTACCACGGAACTAGTAATTCGTGAAGAAAGTCTCCTATAAAAAGCCTTTTGATTGAGCGCCTAACAACTTAAATCAGTGGAAATCGGAGGTCACTGCCACGGTTCGCCTATTTGTTCCCACCATTTTGGGGGTTGAAAATGTTGGGGTGTTTTTTTGGAGGGTCCGAAATGGTCATGAATCACAAGTGTTGGACCAGACCCTCCCCTGAACTCCAGACCGTTTTTATAATGGACGGAAGGAAGGAAAAATGACATTTAGATGCCGGGAAATCGTCGGGGTTGTGCCGAGGTTTTTGTATTGTTTGCTCGCCCCAAGGAGCATTGTTTAATTTCAGAAAATTTTAATGCATTTTCCTCTATTTTCCCCTTCTTTGCATTTTGTTCCATCGTCATGCTTTCCTGAAGAAGACGGAAAAAAAACAATGAGACCCGATTGCGTGTCTTCACTACATTATGAAGCATTGTGCTATCATAATTTGTAATTCAAAAAAACATCATCGAGCTGAGTAATAGAGTACGGTCTTAATATATCACTGAGAAATATATATCATCAATGGAGGCTTTATACTTTTGAAGAGTTCACGATGACGTACAATTCAAAGTTGACCAGCCCACCTTTTACATTCGTTTCCGTTGTATTATTCACCTTTATAGTGTTTTCAACAAATAACAGTTACAAACGGTTTTGTTGTTAACTGAATTATCCAACAAAAGTTTACGTTTCAGTTATTTATCAGAAATTGATTTAGATAATAATTGTGTGCATTAAACCAGTTGACTAGAATGATTTTCATAAACTAATACTGTAGCATTTCTTATACTGGATTTCCAGAAAAGAGATTTCTCAACCATTTTATATGCAAAATGACATTTTTTTTGTCTATATTTTTTCATGGTGATCAGCTTGAAATCTATTCGTATTAATTTCCTGCAACTTTTTTAAGCCTCTAATTAACGATTACTGATTAAAGGGAGTGCTATTTAATTAAAACGTAATTATGATCATGCGTCATTAAACTGATTGTACGAATGTAAAGATAACTTTTTTTGCACCTATATGAAAATATGCTATCTAACAACTGCGCCTAGAGTGAATGTAATTGATAACAAAAATATTACAGAAGCAATACTAGCAAAACGCACAAAATGTTATAGAAAAAAATCAAAATCTGTCTAAAGTGTCAATATTTTCGGTCTTAGATGAAAAATAATTTGACATCTGGTTTTAATCCGTTCAACATGCAGCCATAGTTCAATGAGCTTCACAAAAGAGTAACAAATCTAAAAAAATCTTTAAAAATATAAAAAGTAAGCCAACTTCAAAGTCAAGTTCACAACCATGTGCTAGCATGAAGAGAGGACATTTCCCAAATTTGGCATAACCTAGTTTCCTCCCCCCAAAACCGAAAAGACTCCCTACCAATCGTTCAGTTTGAAGGGCTCATCTAGGGGACCATTGTTTTGACAGCCATGACTGATTGGAAAATGCAAAGATTCTGGCATAAACCTTTCAAACTTGATTTTCAGCGCCAAAATTAGATTAGACATTAAATCCCAAACAGCAAAAAAACAAGAAAATATACGTCTAGCAGCTGCCTGATGAGAGACAAGGCACATCTGGACGATCTTGATTTTGAAATAAGATTGAATAATAAATGCTTAAGCGTGTTGAGGACACGCGTCCTATCTCACATCAGTCATTCAAGGCGAGTCATTGCAAAGTCCGATGGCACACGCCATGACAAACCGGAATATAGGAATGTTTTTGGCACTTAAGAGGTCAAAGGACATTCGTGGATGCAGACAGCTGAGTTAAACCCCATCAGCAAGGGTCAGCTCTTCAACTTCAAATCTACAAACAATGTTATTTGTGTCCAACAAGCTTGGATTAGTCAAGAGTAATTTTTTTTAGTATAAGGCTAAGAGTAAGGTGTACACATTTAAAGGACCATTCAGGTCATGATATTTCCCCTTTTCAGTTATACTAGGATTATGAAACAAGAGCGAGACACTTAGTTATATTTGCAACTTTTAACCAACACATTGTTATTCCAAGACTACACACGATAAGAGTAATCAATGCACTCATTCCTCTCCAACTTATTTAAAAATTGATAAACTCTTGCTCTGAAAAAGAATTCGGTGATAAAAATAATCCGTGTTTCATTTTAATCTACTTTTGACGTAAGCCAAATAGGCTAAACAAAGAGACTGGATTCCAATGCCATGTCTCATTATTTTAAATTAGTTGAAAATTGTGCTATAGTACATCCATACAAACTGAAATGATATAAAGTGTGAGGCATTTTTGAAAAATGCACACAAAAAATAGTGAAAATATTCTTAAATATTTTCCCCATAATAAATTAAACTACTCTTTAACTTTTAAGATTGCTGAGACAAGCTAAAATTTAAGTAGACAAATATAAGTGTTTTCATGACATGGCTTAGTTATACATAAGATTTTCCATTCATGGCGTCCAATGGGCCAAAAATGATATTTCCAGTTTTTACACTGGTATTTTTGGATAAATGGCGAGAAAAAATCACCAAAATACCACTCAACATGGATTTCGTATAATTCCAAGCTTCATGGCAATAAAAATGTTATTTCAAATAAATATTGAGCAAGCTGCAACCTTCTGCTACAGGCCGAAAAACTAAATCAAGTGTCTTTGTGCCTTGAAAAGCCGGCAACTGTAAATACTCTTGATAAAATCCTCATTGTCTGTTTTGAAAAGGGGATCCAATGAATAGAACTGGCAGCCATTTTGGACCATGAATAACATGCTGGAGAGGGTGTTGAGACATACGAGCGCAAGCACTCTTCGCGGCATCGTTCTTCTTGAAAATGTCTAACCACACAGTCATAAAAGGAAATCTGAGAAGACATGAAACTAGAAAGGCCTTAGCCCAGAATTTAAGAGTAAACTTCCAGAGGGGGAAATCTTCTTGAAACATGTTCTTATAAAACTAGTTTATCTAAAGAAACTCATGGAGAATACACAGCTGAAGAATATTTTTTTTCATGCTATATGAATAAAGCACACATCCGCAATAAAGTTTACAGAATGTCAAGTTTATCTCTTTTTTTTAAACACGTTATGGTAAAATTCCAACTTTAGAAAATCTGTAAATGAAACTAGCAAGTTCCGTATTCAGTAATTTACGATCAATGGTGACGCACTAGCACAGGATGCAACAGAACAAGTCTTTACTTGTTCTGTTGCATCAAAAGGATGAGTCAAAGGATGAAATTAATTACGAATATTGCTAGATAATATTCAAATCAAATATGAACCCTACAGGAAAAAAGAAAGGCCATGTGATAGGCAGCGACTTCCATGTAGACATCATTGTTAAATTGAACATTAAATAATTATTTGTTTTTTCATTTCTTATTAAATAGACAATGTGGCAGGACAGACAGCAGGATTTACAGAAGAACCAAGTGATACCCAAGTAAGGACGGGTGAAGAGGGAAAGTTAAGGTGCACCCTCAATGAAAAAGATGGTGCCAAATGCTTCTGGAGTAGGAATGAACAAGAAGTCACCATTGATGAGACAGGAAGATATGCATTCACAGGAGACCGTTCCCAAGGCGATTGTTCAATCCGCATATCCGATTCCAAATATGAGTTCGATGATGGAGTTTGGGCTTGTGGTATTCCCCAAACAAGTGACGTCACCGGTCTGAAATCTCGATCGGCTAGGTATACTGTTCTGAGTAAGTATTTAAAATTGTATAAATATGTAATATTGTAGTAATGATTCAGTGGTTTAATTTAACTTAAAAACAAAAGAAAATTTTGAATAAATTGGACGAAAACCCAGAAAAATATTGGACCATATGAAAGAATATTTTACTTACATTTGTATACATGTAAAGATATTTGAAGAAATATTGACTAAATTTGGGATTCATGAAAATAAAATTAGTGAATCTCAGGATGTCTTGTAATACAAAATGAAAATCGGATACAAATATGAATTACAAATATTTATGCATGGACATGATATATACAGGGTTGGTAAAAATACTGAAAAACCTCCACATCTGTAATTTCTTTTTTGATATGGTGTTGAAGAACTTTTTGCCTTTTCAATGCAGCCTTAATCCATCTTGTAATGAACTAGTAACAATACTACAGCGGCATTATATGTTTAAATTTGTTATTGTTTCCATTATTTGCAATTTCCCATTTATATATAATTTTCTTCCTTAGGCCCACCAAGCAGTCTAGTAATTAAAGTGAATGGAGGAGAAATTGTCAATGGAAGCGACATAATTATGTCCATGGAACCAGATGCCCAATCGCAAGCTAAAATCGAATGCTGGGCTGAAAGTGGAAATCCAGCCGCGATTCTGACTTGGACCCTGGGAGACTCTACTTTGAGTGGCGACTCCACGACATTTTTCTCAGATGCAACAAATACGACTCAAACAACAGTTCTGGTATTAACTTCCCAAATCGATGAGACTTGGTCAAAAAATTATCTTGCATGTGTTGCCAACCATGACGCCTTGGATCAAAGCAGTATTGCATATGGAATAGTGCGGGTTAACCGTAAGTTGGTTTATTAGTGCAAACGTACTGCGAGCTATTTCGGAATTATCACAGTAATTAACAATCGTTTGGTTTTACACAGAGCCAACATCAGAGGTGATCATGACAGTATTGGCAGATGGAACGACGCAAATGAAAGTAGATCCCAATACCTTAGTGAGCGTAATCTGCACTGCTGATGGCTACCCTTTTCCTGAACTGAAATTGCAAAAAAGAGGCTCTGCATCCGACGAGTGGGAAGAATTCCTAGATAGCAATGGGCCAACGGAACAGTTTAACTTCACATTTGTGGGAATTGATTCCCAAATTAATTGCGTAGCTAGCAATGATGGCTGGGCTACACAAGTTGCTTCACCTAATCTGATTGAAATGCAAATCGACAGTAAGTATAACACTCAATATTTGAACTCAAATTTAGGATTTCACATTTAAAAATGCTGCATATTAGAACAATTGATTAAGAAGGCAAGTGCCTTGGAAAATTAATGGTAATGACATCAAACACAAACAAATTATATCAAACTTCTTGGGCTAATTTCTAAGGTAGTTATTGAAATTCATTACACTGTGAACTACAGTACATTTGCATTATTTATCCTCGTCAAATCCAATAAAATGGCATGTAGGACAATTTGGGTTCGTAGAAATTGGATTTGAATGCTGGGACATGTCGCGTTCACCCATCAAATAAAAAAAAATCTCCATTTTGTCGTCCATCATCGATTTTTATACTTTTACTGTATTTCGACTTATGGGAGGAGTTATCCAAAACAACATACTAGCATGGTTTCATCTGCCTATATGAAATGAGTCATTTGCCTCCTAATTTCTTGCAGTATATCTAGAGCCACATGACACCTTAGACTTAGACAATTCTAAGTATCCAACTAATTACCAGACTGGTAAGCTTTAAAAGTGTCCATATGCATGATGAAACCATTTCAACTCTTTAACCTGAAACAAAATGTGAACCACTAACAATTCGAATATGGACTATACCAAAACAACAATCAACATAATCATTAATTAAATGCATGTTAAAAAGCATTTTAAGTATAATGGCATGTCCCAGAACTCTATCCTCTTGCATGTGACATATCTTTGGTGGATAAGAAAAGATAGTTCGGTAATAAAATAATTTCACGTGCCATATTAATATAAGTTGACAATGCATGAAAAATGACTTTGGGTAAAAATCTACTTCCTTAACTAATGTTTTTTTCTCTTAATTCAGATGCGTCAAATGCACAAGTAGGAACCATCATTGCAATCGTAGTAGTATGCATAGTAGCCGTTGTTATAATGGGAGTTGGAGTTTTTACATGCTACAAAAAGAAAATGTGTCTATTTAAAGGTATCAAAAATGGTTCAACCTTTTAATAATTATGTGACAAAATAAGCTCGCATAAAGGTTTTAAATTTTCCATAATTTTATTTTCAATTTAGTTCATGATCCAGTTGAGCATGGTAAAAAAAGGTAAGTTTTAATTTTAATTTTATACTTTAATACTAACTTAACTTTAAACAAACCAGACTAAAAAGTTGTTGTTTTTTAAATTTCAAAGTGATGCTCATGATGGAAAGAAGGATCCAGAAAGTGGTGACATCGCGAATCAACAACCCTTATTGAACGAAGTTAACGAAAATCAATACAACGGAAACCAGAAACCAGATTCTTCGCCAAATGTACGTGAAGCCTAACTTTAAACAAAATTGACCATTTTTAGTATAAGATTGAATGAAACTCTGGTTTTTGACCATATGGCAAAATTTATTTCCGCAAAATGTCGTTCTTTCCTTTTTAAACAAATTCCTTGGTAATGGGGCCTTTCTAGACAGTTAAAAACTACCATTTACTTGAATGGGCTATTTAAAATTTGTTTTTAAGGTAAATGACCGCAGTAATGGCGCGAAGCCCTTCAACAAGGAAACTATATGTTAAGCTTTCTTCGGTTTGCAGGTTAACAAATAGAAGTTTTCCAAGCTCAAGACTGCCCTGGATGGAAGCAAAATGATTTACTTAAGAGGACCAAATTTATGGATAGAATGGCACATTCAGATTCTTCCCTGATATGTGTTGACCATCGATGTTCGCCTACTGTTGTCAAAATTGCATTGAATACAAATTTAAATGCACAGGGGAAAAAAAGGGCAACTGAGACAATTGCAACTTATTTTAGCATGTTTTCATTATAAATGCATGAATAAGATGCCCAATTTGGATACTTTCATAATTTTTTTTTGTCAGTAATACACTCTACAAATCTGTTTTGTTTCATGTCTCTAAATTTCATATTACTTTAATGCATGGCTTACACCACACCATAAATCACGTTTCTATTGGTTAACTACAGGGAACGAGGATCGACGATGACATTCAGTATGCATACCTGAGATTTAATGAACCTGGAAATCAAAGTCCTTTAAACGGACAAAGAACTGAATATGCTACAATTAAGCCTATGCGTTAGTTTCGTCAAGATACGACTTGTCGGTTGCTTTCCGTGGACTGCGAGTCATCATTTCCAAAATGCATGCAGAAAGTGGGATACGCTTTAACGGCCGTTAGGAATGTCACACGCCATTTCAAGATATATTTTTGTAGGAGCGGGATAAAGTCACAAATGTATGCTCCAGGTGTGTTAATAAGTTAAAATTTGAACATATTTGTTTCCAAACTTAATTGAAACCAAATTAAGTCTAACAAAACTAGGAAAGCCAAAAACTAATTAAACTAAATGTCGGCTATTGCTCAATTTCCATTAAACTGATACAATGCTGTAATAATCTAATATGCATGATCAACTTATGACCTTGTGCACCACTGTTCAACAAATTAATCAAACAGTGAAAATCACCCATGAAAATCATTTGAAGTAGAAACATCATGCATATAACGGGCAAATTAAACGTTTTGGGTATTTTTTAAACTTATTTATGTTCGCTTCTTCTTTTTCATTATATTCAAATGTTAGCCTAAAATTGATACATAGGCCGAATATGTAGCTTTAACCTTCTCCTTGGATGTAACAATAGGAGATAGCATATCATGTCTCTTGGCAACATATGAAACATTCCCTAGATAAAATATACATAACAATGGATTACTATCTGAAAAATCATCAGATAGTGAGAATAGGAAAATTGGGAACTGATTTTTATAATAACTGGAAGGCTGTATAGCCTAGATACAAAGTCCTTAAATTTCATAAATTGCCAAACTGACATGCATACCTGCTTCCTATTTTCTTGAAATGTACATATTTTTCAAAACTGCATTTGAGAAGAAAATTATTTCCTATACCAATTATTTTATACTTGTAGGTCAATAATACTGTATCATAATTTCAATACAATAAACAATACTTTGTAAAAATCCAACAGTGACGTCAATTTCTAGCAGCTTTATAATTAATCTTAATATTTTGAAAAAACAACAACTCGGAATCACACTAATTTTTGGTTATTGCTAGAAATACACAGCTCACTGAACAATTTCAGTTAAGTCAGTCACATTGCAAAACTGAAAGCTAAACCTAGTATTAATTTCTTTTTTATATTTCATCCAGTTCTAAGAATTTCTTTATTTCTTCATATTTGTATGATTACGAGAACTACATGTATTAACAAACTATATACAGTAATACATTTTATAGACAATAACTCTTGTTAAAATATTACTACAAACTTATTATATAATACTGAATCAACTCACGTTTCCTAGACACTCGATTTTATACAAATCATTTCTCTTTTGGAACATAACTGGAATTTGTTTCCGCACATTTTCGAGATGCTCTAGGTCTGTAATTAAGTTAACAGTAAGATGGATCAGCACACTTTTGTGAATTAACTTACTTAAAGTACAAAACAAGCACCAACTAGTATATGCTACACTTAGAGATGACCGTGCAAAACATGCAACTTACAGAACTTCTATAATTGCATGAAGTTACAGCAATTTCAACTGGAACATTCATCATAGTGCATACAAATACCAAGTTGTTAAAATACAAATAAACAAAATGAAACTTGCCAACATCCACATACAGGATTCCTTCCTTTTCATCCAATTTACCACAAACATCACCCCTGAAATCAACAGAGTAATTAAACTTTAAACTTATACAATATAAAATTGCTTAGGTAAACAGTATGCATCCCAAAATTTCCAAATTCCAAACTTTACAACCAGCCAAAACCAGGAATTACATACCATGGACTAGCAGCAGAGCTATGGCCCCAAGCAACATATGATGCTGCCGTGTCTCTGGCACCACACACAGCAGCCACATACACCTGATTATCTACAGCCCTAGCTCTCATCAGCAGTTCCCAGTGACTCGGTCCAGTGGTCATGTTGAACGCACCTGGGTACACCAACAATTTGCAACCTGAAAGAATTAAATGTGAATTAGCATGAGATTGGCATACACTCTAATTGCCAAATATACAATCAGAAACTTCAACCCTACCTTCTTGCTTATATATTTGAGCTAATTCTGGAAATCTCATATCATAGCAAATTCCAACCCCAACTTTACAAAAAGCTGTGAGAGCAAAGGTTGCAAATAAATGAGCACATAGCTAAAGCCGATTTCTTTGATGGTGAATGCATGTTGGATTCCTATGATGTTCTACACTGCACTAAAGCATCTTACGTGTTTGAAATGTGGTCAACGTGTTTCCAGCACTTAAAACATCGCTTTCTTTAAATACAATTTTTCCAGGCACATTTATGTCAAAGAGATGAATCTGCAAATTAAGGATGGAACTAGGCGTTTAAAATAAGATTATAAATACAACAGGTCATTCATCTAAAAATTAAGTTATGAAATAATGATCAATGATACCAATCAATTCACCTTGCGATGCTTTGCCAGTAATGAACCATCAGGTCCAAAAACCAAGCAAGTGTTGTAAATCTTCGATCCATCCTTCTCTGGAATCGAACCTATAACACATTTAAGATAGAACGGGACAACTGTAATAAGGATATTAATTGAATTAATGATGTTATATAACTCCTAGCCATTACCTCCAATTAGATAAACCTTGTTGTCCTTTGCCATCGTAGACAGAGCACGCGCAGACTCGCCATCAGGAATATTTTCTGAATATTCATCGAAAAATTGTGTCCCATAGGGTGAATTAAAGCATTCCTAAAATTTGGAAAGATACACTCAATTTGACTTCTTGCAATTAATACAGTTTGATTTTCTGGTAAATACATACAGGTAATGAAACTAGACTTGATCCGTGTTTTACAGCCTCTTCTACTAATTCAGCAGCATGTTTAAGATTGTCACTTTTGTTGGCATTTGTAAACATCTGAATCAAGGCTAAGGTGAATTCTATGAGAGGGGGAAATAACCATAACATTTGAAATGCAAGAATTTGAAAGCACACATGCTCTGATATACACGCAAATAATTACAAAAAAAAAGTATAAGCGTCTAGACAGGACACAACTCTTTGAAGCATGTCAGCAATTAAAGCACTATACAATATCAATTAACAAATCAGCTTTCAAGGCCGATTGTTATTGAGGTTGAAGGGCGATTCATGCACTTTCATTACATAAACTTTTTCCAAATTAATTTTTACATGCATACAAAACGAAGCAATATTATTCATGTTTATGATGGAACATTAGTATGACAACTTACTGCGTACTGACGAAGCCATTTTAATAGCCATATTAACTCTAGATATTAGATCATAATTAAGGATTTAAAATTCAGACAGGATCATCCGATGTTATGCAATCCGCACTTCTTGTTAGGACAGTGATGAACACTTTGGTAATGAACACTGCTTTCAATACAGAGAATGAAATCTATAGATTTAGTGCAGTTGGATATCCCTAGTGTGTACTTTACTGAATGCCGTAGAGATTCACCCGATAAATATAGCAGATTCACATACTTACTGTTGGGCAGAGACATGGTGCGCGGTAGGATTCAAACGCTTATATCGGATGTTCGATATTACAAAACTCTCATCATGGTGATCGACTAGTTGTACCGTACGGAGCTCGGGAAGTGCAATGCATGCAGTTTTAGATTACAAGTATTTACCACATTCAAATAATTGATTCAGATTCCGTATGATCGACATTCTAGTAGCCACTCTACGGACTTCCAAGAAGAGCGGCACCCGAAGAAAAAGATTTATTTCGAGGACTAGCCTCGCAAAAGGGTAGGAGGGAATAGCGTATATATACATGGCGTATTAAGAAATTTGTATTGCATTGAGCCTAGCAGGTCTCCGTAGAAAAAAAATCATGTATATAATAAGAAAATATTTACGATAAACAAATATATAATCATTTTAATTTTATAAATACCCGCGAGTTCAAAAGTATGCAGCACCATATACTAAGCCGTACACAGTATGTCCATACTTGATCTTTGAAGTCAAATATGAAATAAAACATTGAGTTATATTATTTATCAAAGTGTTCTGTACAGTGTATATTGTTCACTGTTCACCGATATTTGGTGATACTATATAATTTCGTATTATATAATATATGTTATATGGCCCATTTCTACGGAGCCCTGCTAGGCTCAAATAAAAAAAAAAATATTAATAAAAGCCATGTATGCTTTTTCTTCCTGCCATTTTACGAGGCTAATCTTCGAAAGTATATGCGTTTTTTCGAGTGCCTCTCTTCTTGGAAGTCCATAGAGTTTCACTCGATAGTCTTGCTCCTATTGGCTCAGTGGAGCCAAATTGCAGTTCCCGGGCTCCGTAGTACCAAACCTCATGTGACCAGAAAGAATGCGCGAGTTTGAATTGGCGGAAAAATGAAAAGTATCTCTTGGTCAGTTTTTGAAAGTTCCACTGCAGACTGCATTGAACCAACAATAGGTAATACACCTTTAACTAAAGTAATATATTTATTTGAAATTATGTCTTTATATTATCGAGAATACGCCTTCTGGAAAATTGTTCTGTTGACTATTTGAAATGCCAGTGTATGCACGGGCATGTATATTCTAGACTATAAATGTAAGTGTACTTACTTACGCAGTACATAAAAAGCTAAAATGTTTAGAATCTAAATATTATATGCCAACATCGAACGTTTTCCATGCTTTCCGTTTAAAGTTTTTTTTACAATTTAATGAATTTGTATTATGTGTACGTAATATGACAAGTGTAAGTAGATGAGGTACATAAACTGTAGCTGGGCCGCATTTCCGCTATAACGGCCTTTTTTTAAATTGTGGCTCTTTTCCATTTATGGCCCACAATATTTCGTTATACAGCTTTTTGCTTTATGGCCAACTTTTCCGGAACGTATCAAGGCAGTAAAGCAACACTTTATAAACATCAACTTGTTATGGTAGCTAACATTATAAATTAAGCTGGATCACAACCCTATCACTTTCAATGGGTGAAATTTTAAAACAAAATTCCAGCCAAACCAAAAAAGATTAAATAAAAATAAAAATTGTCTAAAATAGCTTGATAAATCAGTAATGGTATCACTTTTTCGTTTTTCACTTTCCGTTAATTTGCACATTCTACCAGCAGGTGGCAGCATGAGAATGCAAATTAACAGACATTTTTCAAACTTGTTTATTAATTTAAAATAAATTACCATTTCAAATTGAAACGCCAAGTACTTTAGGTTTTCTTTTCATAGTATTTAAAAGTTCATGAACTACAGTATATTCCAGCTTACAATCTGTAACAATCTTGTACACGTCCAAAACGATATTTCAATTATGAGAAACAATCTCACACACAATGCAGATACACTGAATCATAATTTAATTTACAATGGTACATTTATGGACTAGTTAGCATCAAAAGAATAATTGTCGCTTACGAGAATAACAGTAATCCGATTTTAAAGTGATAAAATCCAAAGAGAATTTTTAAAAAATGTTAAAAAGCCTTACATTACATAATACATATGTGTCTGCCAGTTGTATACACTCTTGATTACACACCATTACTTCTTGGTAAGGAAAACTTAATGTACAGGGAGTACACTGCAAGTGCCACAAGCGGCACAAGAAAAACAAAATCATCATGTACATCTCATTTCTTCATGCAATAGAAATGATTATGATATAAATTAAATAATATAAACAACATATTCTCTTGGATATAAAGAAGCAGCACTGGAAAATTGATCAGTAATAAATTAAAATTGAAAGTTCTGCAATTACTATACACAAACAAACAAAAACTAAAGTTGAAAACAAAATAACAATTATGATAGTAGAAGCAAGATTGCAGGAATGTCAATAACATAAGTTGACATTCTAATTTAGCCGTAGCTTATCAACGTTCTAGCTACAAATGGTAAATAAAATGTCCATGGTATGGAATTGCCGATGATAGTCCAACAAGCATCACAGTTAGTCTTCGCAATATAAGGTTGACCCAAATCGAGAAATCCCCAAAGGAGTACTGTGCAAAATATAATGCACTTAAAATTCCTGGTGACGCTATTTTCTGATTTTTTTTTGCTTGTTTTGAACAGTGATTATTAATATGCAGTTTTACTAACCAGCAAAAAAGCAATTATTTAACAAAGAAGAAAACTTTATAGAAAGACCTAACTCGTTTGCGTGGGGATAAGGATAAAAAACATACATAGTGGTGAAAGCATGTATTATGTCATTGGACTTTTGAATTTAACAGGCAGTGAAATGGGATAATGCGTACGAGGGCAGTTGAGATGTTGATTATTTAAAGAAGGCAACAAGATTATCAGCATGAGACAATGCCAGTTCGTTGATTATCGATAGTAACTGGTTACACCATTAGCCAAGGCATTTGTGTCATCACGAGACAAACCATCACCTTATCATTTCAATCAAATGATGGTATTCTTACTGATGTACCTTTTAAAAAAGGTGGTTGTGGTATTGTTAATGGTTGCACGCCATATGCCTCAATCAAAACGAAATCGCTTTTATAATCCATTTAAGGATAAAACTCATGATCGTCCACTAATTCAAGGTTGTGCAAGATTTCTTTCTTATTCCAATGCCAACTACTTCAAAGATGACAAATTCAGAAAAAAAAATATTTCGTATTTCACAAAATAAAAAAAGCATGGGACAACAAGTTTAAAATATACCAGTAATCGATTTTCACTATCCAACGTGAATAGCAAAGTTAAGACTCACACTACAATCCGGCAATCTTCAATTCATTGGATTAAATGAAATTTATGATTTCACACTGGCAGGCATAGACATGGAAGCCGACCGTATTAATTAAACAAAACACATGATTTTTCTCACATCCCCAGCCACAATACAATCTTAGACGCGCACAGAGAATTAATTTTAAATTAATTGGTGATAATTATTTTATCACCGCAGCACATACAACTCTAATCTCGTAAAAACTAATCTCTTGGAAATCCTTTATTGACGCAGCCCAGGTTTAAGCCGTGCATATGAGACTGCAAGCTGCAAACCAACAACCCTGCCATATTCTGCACTGCAATGGTGCAATTATTATTCCTTCCGGGAATAATTTCAAGGATGGGCAAAATGCTCCACTAAATAACAGTCAAGCTATTAAACATGTTAATCGTGACAAAATGCAAAGATCAGCGAGCCGGGTAATCTGTATAGGATGAGGGCCATGTTCGTGGCACGAAAACCGAAGCATCGTTAGTTATTGCTTCGGGCTGTGGCGAAGTGCTTAGGGACGCATCCTCGCCCCCATCGTAGTGCCCCAAGAGGCGACCCAACTGTGTCTGCTCAATGGTAACATGGGAAGGCGTGGAACTTTGAGGAATGGGAGAAGACGATGGACTAGGCACGACAACGGATGGTGGGCAGGACTGAGTCACTCTGGTCAAATCGTACTCATGAGTGCATGTGGCAACTCTGTAGTCAGTTAAGGACTGGGTAAGTTCAGACATCGCCTGGGTGAGAAGATCAGCAGGTGGCAGAGCTTCCACCGATGAAGACTCGTTGACCTGAAATGCAAAAAAGAGTTTTTTAAAGTTAAACGTAATAAAACTATACTCTCACTTAACAATAGGTGGTTTGTGAAAATTCCATAAAAAAAAACTCCCATGCACCAACAGACCTGAAACAGGCTAATTTTGATAAGATAATTGATCTGGGGAATAACTCCTAATACATTACTTACCATATCGGATGCAGTTACAACAACTGTTGGTGAGCCGTCTTCTCTTTCGATGTATATATTGGCAGTAGCCACAAGGTTTGACTTTGAATCTTCAATAACCACAGCCTCGTCATATTCCATTTGGATTTCGGACATATCTGCTCCATCTGCCAATTGCTGCTGTAGATTGGCCGGCACAGTGATGTACTGCTCGTCGTCTTGGGTGCCAGCATCTCTATAATGAGTTCTTGGAACCTGCTGTGCCTGTTTGAAAGAAATGGCGTTTGTGTGAGCAGAGAACGGATACCCAAATCCAAACTTTTCAAAAATCGGCGACAGAGTAAATAGGAAATATACGAACAGCAGGCAGAAGATGGTAGTGTTTTTTGCGTTGATGTTGCAGGAGTTTTGCTTTGCTTGCATACTGTTTGTGGCACCACTCACAGTTGTGTGGATGTGTTGTTATGCTGCCCACAGTTTGCGAAAACGTCGGATTGGGAAGACCTGGTATTTCTGGAATACCTCCCTAAAATGTATATGAAAAGTAATGAGAACGGCAAATGTCACGTAAAACATGTGAACTAGTCATGGAACACTTGGTAACCTTTCTTCGATTGCTCATTGGTAATTCAGCGCCTGGGTGCTGCTTAAGAATGTGGGCTTTTCGTTTCGAACTGCTCTTGTAAACCTTCTCGCAATACTGGCAGTAATAGTCACGCGTCGTTTTCAGGATGGGCAGGTTGAGTTCTGGCACGGATTCTGGACGTATATCTGGATGTCGTTTGGCCAAATGGTTAACTAGCATCCCCCGCCGTTTGAAGCCAAGTAGGCAAGCATGGCATTTGTATATAAATCTGTGGTAATCTGTAGGCGAAACCTAATTTTGCAAAATAAACGGGGTTTATAAGCAATTTTGAATAGCATGATCAAATAGTATGAACAGAAAAAAAAACATACCTTTGGAATAAATTTTTTCGAAGATAAATTTTTTATTGGTTTCATAGCTAGGCGAGCCTCTCGTTCGGCACTGTGCATCCTTTTCATGTGCTCTTTTAGCTTGTCTTTGCGCTTGAATTGCTTTCCGCAGTTGGCACACAAAAATTCACGGTGGTTTGAGTGACGAAGCATGTGCAGTTTTAATTTATCTGGACGTGGGAAAATTTTGTCACAATGTTCGCATGGAAATTTCTTTTCTGAATGAAACGCACGTATGTGCTTTCTTATTTGGTTGTATTCTTCAAAGGTCTAGATAGGAGAAAAGAGAAATTTTACATTTTAAAGGAATTATTCAGCAGCAATAATATCAAAGGAATTCCAATGCGCTTTTTTTCTATCAATACATTAAACAATTTTACCCTTTGGCAAGTTGGGCAGGTGAACAGTCCATTAATAGAATGTATTTTGATGTGCTCTTTCAGGGCTACGATTTGATCAAATTCTTCCTTGCAAATGGGACACTCGTAGCTACTTTTGGCATCGCTTAAAAATGAAAAAGAAAAATGGTTTACTAACACCGATGCTGAACGCAAAGTCGACATGACGTACATTCAGAAATGGTCAGCTACCTGTGTACTTTCACATGGCATGCCAACGCCGAATTGTTCAGAAAACGCTTTTCGCAAATCGAACATTTTAATGGTTTAGCTTCTTCGTTTCCATGTACAAGCATGTGTCGAAGCAAACGATCCTCGGTTGCGAACGATTTATAGCACAATTCGCACTTGTGTGGTTTTGCTGGATTAATTATACCTCTGAAGGACTTCCGAGTTACCACTTTCCCATGAGTACTGGCATGATCAATCAGTTCTTTCTTTGTACTGAACACCTTCAAAAAAAAAAAAAAAAGATCCAGCAAGTCTCATAACAAAAGAAATAAAGGAGAATTCCAACGAAATCGGAACTTACATGCGTGCACTGTGGGCACTCTAAAATCTCGCTTATCATAACTTCCCCATTTTCAAAGCATGGTTCCCTCAACTCCTCGTCTTTGTCTATAAGTACACCATCTTCCGAAAACTCCATAAGCCTGACGTTTTCGGCAGCATGCGTCAGCGTGTGAAGATTAAAAAGACTGGACTTGTCGAAAGTGAGGTTGCAATGTGTACATGACCACTCATTCTCGTTGGCAACCTTTTTCTTGAACATGCATTTCATAGCCTTCTTAGCCACTTCACCCTCGCCAAGAACTGGTGTCCGATGTTTTCGCATGTGCCTATTATAAACATGAAAAATAGGAACAGCTTATTAATGCAGTTAAAATGAATTCATCCTGTCATCTAACGTATGTATCCCTCCTTCCATTCCATATCCTACCATGATGATCTTTGTCGCCTTTACTAATTTTATGCATTTACATAAATAAAACGAGCAAAGCCGATTTAAAGTGCGGGGTTCTGTCAGGGTTAAAAGTTTGCAGACCACTTAAGAGGAATAGAATGTTTGCAAAAGAAAGAAAGCAAAATAAATTCTATGGTATCTATCTAGTGTTCTGCTAAAGGGCATACCTTTCCCCACTGGATTCGTCATCACTGCAGTCATCTTCGCCATCCACCTGCAACAATGAAGAAAAATCAAAATTGAGTGACTGACCTGTTGCGGTTGTACACATGGGTGAACTTCAGCTCGCACACCGAGCACTTGAATTTCTTCTCGCCCGAATGCATTGCAAGATGACGCTGGAGACTGTATTGCCGTGGAAACACTTTCTGGCACAGCCCACACTTAAACTCATCATCATTCGATGCACCTGTGGACTAGTAGACAAGAGAACTTCTTGGTCATGCAATAGGGCTCTCTTTTTCAACAACACTAACAGTTACGAGAAAGTTCAGGCAGTAGCAGATTTAAGCATGTATACAGATCTGAAATTAAACCGCAGGCATTTTGTGTTTAGGTTGCATAGACAATCATTCCAGAGATGGTTGCCAACATCAGGGGCAAAATCAATGAAGAAAATTATAATTAAATAATAGGGGTGCAAAAATTCGAAAGAAAAATCTGCTTCCAACTTTGTCAAGCATAAAAGGGACTTTTGGCGAATGCATTTCTAAATTCTAGTCATATTGATGCCAATTCGTGTAACAGCATCAATGGGCCTGTCATGCAAATGCACAGTTAAACATAACCAAGGGTAAAAATTGCTAAAGTTTCACTTTCAAGCAGTTCTTTGACCTTTGAAAGATCTGAATTTTCTATGCAATGTTATGCAAAATTATCGATTTATTGAGGAACACTGAAAACTTGAAAATCGCTGTGCAATTTTGAAGTAACTATAATTGCTATAATATTGCATACCTATTTGCCTGATACCTGAAAACAAATTTATCAAAGTCAGGTTGCCTAGAAAGATGCCCTATCGCCATAAACACCGGCATTATTCAGTGCTAATTTCTGGGCAGAAGCCAGCGCAATCATTTAGAATTCACTTCATTAGAAACACTCTTTAGTCTAATGCAACCTAAACAAAGGACATAACTAGATTCCAGTTTCTGTTGCATTAATGCAGTTCTTCGTTAGCTCCAATCAAAAACAACCTGCTAAACAAGCCCGTAATTTCTGGCATTTGTTACAAGATTTCACAAAACTTACTTTAAATTTCTTCGTAGGCAATCGACCTTTAACCTTCTTGAGTGCCTTTCCTTTTGGTCTCCCTCTCTTCCGTGATCCAGAACCGTCGTCTTCCAATTCTTGATCTTTAATTTCATCAGGATTTACCTCAACGCTATCGTGTTCGTTGAGATGCTGTTGTAGCTCTTCGGAACTTAGAAACTTCTTGCTGCACTCGAAGCATGGCCAGCTATTTTCTTGTTCCTCTTCAGCTGTAATGGATGCATGTCGTGGGTTATTCGGAAGTTAAGCTTTAAAAGCTCACATCAACAGATTTAGTTAAATCCTTTACAAAAATCTAATCATCAGTAGCATACAAATGTTTTCTAAGACATTTATAAGCTGTTAAAAATTAGCTATGAAATAAATTAACACCTCTCATTTCTTCATCGGGTTCCCAGATGGCCAATCCCCTTCGAGTGGCATACTGAGGCGAATAACCAACTTTAAGTTCGGTTCGGGGCAATATGTGTCGCACTGTCGTATAGCACAACGATTGGCCGTGTTGAACAATCACCAAGTTCTGCTCTCTATAGTTTTCTGCAGGACGAACAAAGCGCATCCAGTTGCTAAGACATTCGTCCGTGGTATCAAGATCAACCAGTTCTCCGGTTTCGGTTTCAATTTGCAAAACCAAATCAACGGTGCCATCATACGACAATGGTAATGGTTCTTCTCGCTTCACGGTCACACCTTCGAGAGGCCCAAACTGAGTTCGTTTTGTAATGCTTTTTTTAGCAAAGACACCATAAACTGGATAAGAAAATTTGTATTGATTAAGAGTTTTCCTCAGGTCACTAAAACGCTGATGTGTTCCGTGCAAATGCAAACATATACACACCTGGTATTCCGTCCTGCGTCACAGCAACTTTGTTGATGGAAAGGTAAGATGCAGGGAGACTTGCCCATGCCCGGGTTAAAACTGGTTTGTCGTAGATTGATTGCACTCTGTGTTTAGGGCATTCCCCTTCATAGTATGTGGCGCATTCATCACAATCTAAAAAAAAAGCAGCAGTTCAATATCCTAAAAAGCTAAATCCAGTAACCGATGGAACTTCACATAATTAAGTTAGCCGCTTAACTAGCGGTGGTAGAATTTACAGTACTGGTCCAGACATACTGTATTTTCATAACTTATACACAAGTCAGGAGCATTGAAAATGTTCTCATTATTAGAAAAACTTGCTTACATGATCCATTATCGAACGTGTCGTTGGATTTCGATGAACCCCGTTGTTTGAGGGTGCTTCTGCGAGGCCGGGATGTAGCTATCGTCTGATTATCTGGAATGCTTGTTGTGGACATGAGAGATTCTGAAGCAATGGAACTAGACAGTCTCGGGTCAATGGAATCGGCAAGGGCTCTGTGTACGTTCATGGTGACGACTGATGTGGAAGAGGCACTAACGCTGTTTCCCAACCGGCTATCGTCGCTCGATATAAGCAGCACTCCAGATTCTTGACTTAATTCTTCAGCTGTTGTGCTAACGCCTTGCCCAGAGTCTATGTTATCTTCATGGTCAGTAATGACTGATGCGTAGTGATCCATGTCCATGTCTGACGAATATTTTAGCGCAACTGCTTCCTGGTGTTCCATATCCATCGCATAATGCTCATTGGAACTGCCCACCAGCTATGTGTAAAAAAAAGGATTTTAAGGTCAATATTCTGAAATAATGAAGTCAAAACAGTTGGCTTGCAGCGAATATTTAAGAAACTAACTCCTTTTGCATGGCCCAAATGAGACTCGGATGTACCAACGGTCGAGTCGACAGTAGTGTCCAAAATAATGGTGTGACTCGGTATGTGGCTGTCATGATCAAGTCCACTGGTCGATGAACTAACGTAGCTCTGTATTGGAGTGGCTTCACTGATATGTGAAACCTGCAAGTGCAACGTTAACAATAAGTGATGTCATAGTGTATTTGTTAGAAATACGGAAAAAAGGGAAGGAACATACCTGTACTAAAGAGTCTGCAGATGACAGTTCTCGCTCACGTATGACTGCTGTGGTAGTTATGATGTTTGGGAGACAATTTAGCGAGTTCATGATGCCAGAGGTCACCTCACAAACTGAATGTGAAGCGTGAGAGGAAGACGGCATGTGGTGTCCAACTATACTGCGGCCAACCAAGATATTTCCACCTACAAGCTCCAAGGGGACGTTACCGGGAGAAATAGTGAGCAAACCATGAGGTAACGAATCTGTAAGAACGGTTGTCACTCTGCTTCCACTTGGTAAAGATGCCAACGCCCGCTCGTCGAGGATCGTGCTGGTGTGGCCAGATGAATCTACGTGTAAAGTTCCGGTCATTCTAACGATGGGGAAACTTTGATCCACCGTTAAAACTTCGCTTGCCAAAGAAGACGCCACAATTTCCTTAACTTCGTCGGGATCATCGACTAATCGTGCCGATACGACTTCTTCCAGGACTCCGTCGCCCTGCAATTCTTGGTACAAACGACCAGACTGGGTGTTGATCATGCCCCTCACGACACTGTCAACGCTGTACAGTTCCTTGGGCGATGATACTGATGCCATTCCGGCCGCCATAAGAGTTGGAAAGCGTTGATTCACCAGCCGTACTAAATTTGGATCGAACGAGTCTGTGTTGTAATAGCGGATTGTGGGATCCGTAGAATCAAGAGATGACCCTTCTTGATGCATACTCAGGTGGTCTTGCTGGCTCATTTGATGGGATTCCATGTGATTTGGCGAGACATTCTGATGAGATTCGTTTACATCACTGATAGACCCTACTTCGTCTAGAGACGAAGGAAATTGCTGGTTTTCAGGAGCAATGTGAACAATATGTTTATTTGCTGATGAAGATTCATCAAGCATTTCTGAAGAAGACATGATGTCAGAAGAGCTCACTGAGACCGGTATGGAAGCCTAAGCAAACATTGTATCAGATTATTACAACACGAGCATGTAAAGAAATGTCAGAAACAATGGTGTCATCCTAAAAATCAAGCAGTGTTGTACCTCATTCGGAGATGATCTCGCACCGACTTCTAAATTTCCATCTTCTTGGTCATCTATCCTGTAATGCATTCGATCGCTTATTTCAGGGGCTGGGGAATTATGGTATGAATCCAATGGAGATACCCCATCATAGTTGTCCATTCCAACCTATTTACAAACAAGCAGAATCATGTTAATTTACCTTTCTGATTAACCGAGGTATTACATTTATTATTTATTGAAAATAATCATCCGCAAGTAAGGCTTATCAATTTCTTTTTAAACGAACTAGGTTATAAATATATAATGTAGTAACAACGTTCAGGACTACCTGATAGCCGTTGGTGGATGAAGTAGGCGGCTGCTGGGGTGAAAATGGTTCAATGTGTTGATGGCGACCATAAGGGTCAGAAGACTTCAGCATTTCCGAGGAGGAAGTCGAAGGTTGCTGATGATCCTCATAATGCTTCACGTCATGTTCTTCCAATTTATCTTGGGAGTGATCGGTTGTTGTTGACGGAATTTCGGTATCGTCGTCGCCTTCGCGTTCGTACATCTCCAGTCTTTCGTCGTACTGAACTGCATGCGACTGGTTGATGGATGTGGGAACCATGTCGGAAGGCACGGGCGATAACTTGTCATCAGATGCATGGTAAGCAATTGAACTGGTGGGCTGAGGTAGGTGGCTCTGAGAGTAATCTACGACTTTGCAGTCGTCTTGTGGTTCCACTTTGAAATGATGTGGATGCTGAGAGTATGCACCCTCATTTCCATCGTCAATCTCTGAACACTGAAGAGACACTTATGAGACACTTATTCCAGAAAAATGTGTGCATACAATTTTTCATTTTGTGCAAACAGGCTGACTAAATATCACCAAAAAAATTTTCAGAATTGAGTTTCATAAAATTTCCAAAATGATGAAATTTGTGAAAGTATAGAAAACTCATTACAAAGTGTTTTCATTTAGGAAAAATCCTATTTTGCACAAATAACAGTGTTGCATGCACACAATCTTATAAATGATCCGAGACAAAATGGATCGTTTGCAAAATGCAAAATCTTTGAATTTTTTGTTTACTTGAGGCGATTGCATTCGATCTTCCGAGAAATCATGATGATGCTCATCGGGATGGTTACAGTTTGACCAAACTTCAGGGACGGTTGATGGTTCAGGAGATGCTGGGGAAGAATCGCTGCTGTTGTTATCCATGAGTCCACTTTTATAATTCCCCAGGCATTAATACAAGGGGAAACTAGCATCCGTTATCTACATCAACGTTTGATCAGGAGTACCTAAACTTTGAAAAAGTATTTGATTTTCAGTATATAGTTACACCTGCATGTATATTGATATCCTTAGAAATTCATATAGGTTTACTGGCATATATTGCAGTTTATTTTACAGAGGGTGGATGGTAAAGTTTGAACAAGAACTTTTCTTTTACTAATAAAAGTCCACAATGTACTATGATTGGGAAAGCAATTTGGATTTGACTCATGACGTTCGGGTTTGGTTCTCGGACTATCTGACTGTTTGATATCACGAATTTTCAATGTATTTCCTGACTAAAAGTTGTCAACAAGCTCTCACAGTCTTGTCTTGTCACTTAGTCATGTCTACGAAGACTTGATCATTTTTAGTGCATTCCATGTAGGTAGAAATACAAACAATACATACACTGTATGGGTGTAACAGAATGGTCTAACACAATCATTTTGGTGGCACTTGGTACCATTCAAGAAAGCATCGAAACCAACTTGTATTTTTAATGCAAGTTGGATTATTGTTAACATAAAACATTTAATTATTTACATATTGTACTAAGTAATATAAGTGCTGTAATCTTTAAATAATAAGACTTTGCAGTTAGGTGCTAAATTCTGTGCCAAAGTACTTCTTGTTACTCTTTTCGGTGAGAATGTCATCCTAGTCATAAATATCTTAATTTTCTAAGAGTAGTTGCTTGCTTTATTTTGCAAAACATCGGCAACAAAAGACCATTTTCCTACAAAATTATATGCATAGAAATAAAATTGACATTCAAATAATTCTCCATCATTTTCTATTGAAATGTGAGGCCAAGCTGGTCATCATCAGATTTGTCAGTGACATCAAAATGACATGTGGTCATGTTTTTGGTAATCTTTACTAAACAGCTAACATGTTGAATACAAATCGTGTTTAAGCTGTTGTAGCACAAAAAGTATAAACTTGTAGCATGGCGTTTTGAGGCTGACACTTTACTCATCATACATATGAGCCATGTAACCACACCATCCATACGTTATTAGGGCGACATATACTACATGTTTTAATTGTTCATAACGTGTGCATATGTGATAAACATTTCGGAATTCTGAAAGTGTCAAACTGACGGACTATTGATGAGAGTTCCAAATATGAGAACATGCGCATTTCAGCTTGGGCGTGACGTCATTTACTCAAAAATCAATAATCCAGCTGTACCAGATTTTATTAAACCAGGTCTATGGCAAGTTTACATAACCAAGTGCGAAGGGGAAAATAATAACGTAATTATAATTAGGATCAATCAGTTAAGGGCATCTTGGAGCAGTAAACTTGCACTAGTTGGGGCTCGTGGAACGTACAACAAGAAAATGTGTTGCCCGTGTCACCATCCAGCGAGCAAAACATACACGCATAATCCACTCATTAAAACGATGGCAACTGGGTGAAGAAAAACAGCAACATTTTCAGGCAGCCATATTTCCCACCCAAAACAAAATTTGGTAATCGCTTTGGGGAAGGAGCCATGTCCGACCCTACGCCTGAACTTCCATTTCTCCACTGACCCACTTGCGTTTTCCGAAAGGTAGCAGGAAATATTTAAAAGGGGGGATGCAGGCAGGACAGGGCAGATCCATTTTCTCGGACCGAACCACAAACCCCAAACATGGAGGCTGGGTAGGCATCCCAGACTGTGTTTTACAAGCGCTTTTAAAGCAACATCGAGTACTGAAGCCATGTTCGCTATGCCATCTTAATCCAGGCCTCGATTCCTAAATGTACGGTGACCGAGAACGTTTTAATTAACGGCAAAAGGTGAACTGGGTACCGCTTAGTCCTCCTGCCCCCCTCCTAGGAGTGGGCTCTCGGGGTGAACAGGATGGGAAAAAACGTAAGGACCATACCACCCGAACAAAGGCTATGCGGGTAGGGGGACGCTAAGGAGGACGACATTTTTAAAGGTCTCTTACCTGTGAAATGGAGTCTTCTCAACGCAAAAAACCTTCGAACTGGTATTTGCAGATACCAAGCATGTCGTGCTGGACCGTTTTCTACAATTTTATCACAAAGTTTCAACGAATTTTATTCTGACGTTGAAGATATTTACCCTTACTCGGGTTCTGTCCAAATCGCGCGTATTCTCGCCAATTGCGCGGCGCCGCGAGACTTGCTTTGAAAAATGTGATATGCGCGGCAAACTGTTTCGAATTTGAAATTTTGTTGGCAAACATTTACGTTACGTAATATTAATATAAAACTGTTTTATGTTTTTACGCGGTGGATACGTGTGTCAAAATTGTGGTAAAGGAGGTATGGAATAATGGGGGTTTGTGAAAATATGTTTAAAATACAATATGCAGTGGCGGATTGGGTAGGGTGTCTGCACACGATACTGTGTGCCGTCGAGGGTCCTCAGGTGTGCCGCCGTAGTTTCGGATGATACTTAGAAATATTCATAACATCGTGAAAAACATTGTTGTATGTAAATTGATGCTACTATTTTACGTGAATTTTAGCTTTATATTTCTTGTGATTTCTCCCGAAATTTCAACATTAATGCCGCTAACATATGAGTTTTGGTTATGATATCAGTTTGGTCCTTTGACTCCCGTGTATCCACGGTGGCAATGACATTTTTTTTACAGGGCAGGAATTTGGTTCTCTATTTCATGAAGTTTCTTCCAAAATTTCAGCATTTTCTGATATACAGCTCGAGATTGTATAAATCATCGAAATTTACCATTTATGTCGTTGGGATAGGATTTGACCACGTATATTCACAGTGACAATAATATTTTTTTTTACAGTAATTTGATTTTATGTTTCATAAAGTTTCTCCCAAAACTTAATGAATTACATGAGTTACATGTTATTATAGAAAACCTTTCACTTCATACATAAAAAGGTGTAGACTAAAACTACTAGTTACATTAAAACAAATATATTCCATTTTGAAACATGCAATAACATGTGTAAAATAAAATATATATTTTAATTTACAAATATACACCACATATATGGTGAACATATTCACCAATGTAGTTTTCTAAGCGATTTTAATGGTAAAATTTGTTTTCAAATAAATCATACAAGAGGAAAGTGAAGTTTTTTGTTTATTTTGAATAAGCAAATAAAGTTTTCGTGGAAAAAAAAAACTGAACTCAAACAAGCTACGTTCGATTTTATCGTAATCAACTTAAGATTTTAGTCAAATACATTTACTTTTGAAGATAAATGGGAGTATTGTAAACATAAAATCACTGTTCCCGGCGGATGATTCATATCATATTTGCGTTAATATAAGTTTTTCAGATTATTTTAGAAACGAAAATACATTCAAACATCATTTGTTGCGATAAGTTTAATTTTTTTAAATTTTGAAAAGTTAAGAAATATGGCCACAAGATGGCGATTATAAATAAACAATTCACACATGGCCAACGTCCGCCAATTTTGAATTTCCAAAATTGTAACCCAGATGGCGGTAGTGAGCTGGATATTGACAATGAGCGTAGAAACACTTGAGCATCTACATCAGTCTGTTGCTAGGAGAAAGCGGGTAAAGAAGCTTATTTTCGGATCGCATTTTGATGCGAATTTCTTCTATTTTATTGTCTCGTGCTGATGAATACAGAGCAGCGTTTGCCGTAACGAAGGCTCGGATTTAACATTGCTGATTATGTGAATTTACCGTATCGTAAAAATGGGAAATTAAGCCAACATTTTCGCGTCAAAAACAACCCACTTTGCTATTTCTCAGCAGCTGCACTTCCTTTTACGTTCACTCGGAAGCATAGAGGATCTCCACATTTTTAAACAAATTTCGCCTTGTTTTTAATTGCTACAAATTGAAAAAATGAGGAACAGTATAGTAACGGTGATCATCGTCCTGACGACGTTGTGCATTTCAGGTAAGATTTCATCTATTGTAATATTTGAAAACGTTTCGTAGATGAGCTTATACCAAGTGGGTCCAATGGCGATTTCCTTGATGGGTGGTACTACTTTTCTGTGAAATTCTTCTTAATTATAGCTTTATATCACTTGAACCAAACTCTGATTTGGTACTCAGAAACCAAGATAGCATAACGGAACTGGAAGTGTCAAGAAATGTTCATATGACTTTAGAATATGCGTACCAAGAGTTCAAACATGAGCAAACTTCTGCCCCATTTCAGCCGTTACAAACCTCTGGCTTTCTACTGCGCACAAATACGGTTGAGCTAAACCTTGTTGCGCCTTCAAATAAGCCTAACCACTTTGTTTTCAAAATAGATTTTAAAGGTGCGCGATTTGAATATTAGAAAGCGTTGGGCAATATATCTATTATTCATTGTTTTTGTCGTCTGCGGGAAAATTTGAATGTTGGCTAGTGCTGATTTCTGAGCGGGAAAGGATAAAAATGACTTTAATCAACGTTAAAGTAAATCATGAAATAAAAAAAATAAAAAAATGGGGAACACGTGTAGTTACCTGGCTGAAATTCTCGTCAAATTTCCTAAAAAAAAATATTTTGTGAAACATGTTTAGCAAAAAAGTCATCGAATGCAAAGACTGAAATTCTCGTCAAATTTACTAACAAATATTTTGTGAAAGCATGTTGAGCAATCCAGGTGAATTCTAAATAACAAGTTCTAATTAGGAAAAGGTGATCCGGAATAGATTAATTACCTGGATACAATGGTAATTAACCGTAAACGGGATACAAGCAGGAAATATCACAAATATGAAGTCAGCTTTCAAGATTTGTTAAAGTTGAACGTTTCCTGCATTACTAATGTGCGGAATCTGACATCACTGGCGTTTAATTCACCTTTGGAGGCGGTTATGACTAAACCCTATTAATTTGGAATTCAAGGAATACCAATCCCAAATAACTTACAGGTAAAAACCGTTGGGCAATGCCGATGCATATTGACTGAACCAACAACCAGCAATATATTTATTAATTTTGAATGTTGTACCTTCATTTCTATAATAGAGGAGACTGGGGAGCATTGAGACACTTTTTACTTAAACATTTTTTGCGTATTCACTAATCGTCCTATTGATCTAAAATTGTAAGAATATGTGGTTTAACTAAGTGGCCGTGTCTGAAGATTTTATGAAGCAAATTCTATAAAATTTACTGTACAGTTTTGGCGTTTGAAATTTTTTGTGAAATGTCTCATTTTAGCCCACTCCTGGGGTAAAGTATTGTATAGTAATATATGTAAACTCATTTTAAATTAAACCTCGCAAACCAATATCCATAATTGAACTATCTATTAATGTCATTGTCTCTCTCTTGTCTCCCCTACGCTGTGATTTTATTTTATTGTATATTATGAAGATCACATATGTAATTTTCAGTACTTTAAAGGGTTTTTACGTTTGCAACTTTGGCCCAATGTTGTGTGTTTTGAAGAATAAGTTTCAAACAAGCTAAATTAACTTATTTAAGCCTTGGACAAAACTGTTTTCACAAACATTTCGCATCGATTAGCAACTCATTGCCATGGCAACTTGTTTTCAACTTCATTATAAACTTAAAATAAAAATCCTGGTCTCATGACCGGATAACAAGATATCCGGATTGATCTAAACGTATCGATGCTGTAAACTATTTTGAGTTTGCTTTCACGCGCTAAAATTGTGACTCCACAACAACGTATGAACAAAAAGTAGACGTTCAGTTTTTTAAACAAAGAAAAGTGCGGGTAATAACAGGTGTTTTGTGCCGATTTTTTTTTTTTTTTGTTGTTGTTCCTCTTGTTTTGGCTTGGGCATTTTCGTCCCCTGTTCAGCTTCCTCCTTGGCTTTTTCCGTCCGCAGAACTCATTGAATTCACACCGTATTAAACTAGGTCATTCCAACGCGATTTTGCCTTGAGACTTGCACATTAGGGTATGTTTCATGTTTGACTAAAGGAGGGAAAGCCTTTCGTTTCGCCCGAATCCTTTTAAAAAAACAGGTTGCCCCTCTCGTACTTTAATGGAGCTGACGAAAAATCTCTTTTTTTTATGTCGCCTGAAATTGTATCTGCAATATTAAATCAAGCTGAGAAGATGACATCTCTCCAGAAGACAACATCACAGTCTTAGGCCTAAGTGAAAAATTCCACGAATACCCTGGTCGGTAATTCCCAACTAAAATACCTGCCAAAATGCGTCATTGTGATCGACTAGGCTTATTATTGCTCAGTGTTTTGTTAGACAATTGGGGTGTCAAAGCGTGGCTTGTTAGCTTGGTTTTATGCCTGCGAAAACTAGAATTGTCAGGGAATTTGGAGATGCGGGGTACTTGGAAAATTGTTAATATTTGTCATTGAACTTTAAACATATACCTGGACTAGTAAGAGGAAAATTGTTTTGAAAATGTCTGTACTTTCACTGACACATAACTAGTTACTGGTTAACACGTATCGTATTTTACGGACTATAAGACGCACCTTAATTTTAAATTTATTTTTTTTAAAAAAATAATAAAAAAATTAAAAAAAACAATTAGTATAAGCCGCAAGTATAAGACGCACCTGAATTTTGGAGGCAATTTTTTGAAGAAAAAAGTGAGTCTTGTAGTCCGTAAAATACGGTACTTGTATGTCAAGAGATGAATTTCTATTTTGACTTATTAAGGGATTTCCCATTTTATCATTATTGCATTATTGGACACAAAGTTAAACATAATTATATAAGTTGTTTTTTAAAATATAAATTTAAAAAAACTAAACAATGTTTGCTGTTTCTTTATGAAACTTTTGTACTAGCTCATGTTTATATATAATTAGTAATAAGCAATGAATATAACATTTCTTACATTGGCATATATATCATATGTTGCCTTTTCAGCTTTCAGGATAAATTATTATAAAAACTGAAAATTTCATTTGTGAGGGAATCTTGATTTTCAAGTTGACAGCATGTGCCATGTGCACTACCGATTTTGTACACAAGGAAAATAACAGATGGCAGAAGTCTGCCACCACTGCCAACAGAACAAATTTCCCATATTGAGAATGCGGCTTTTTAGAGGGCAACAACAGCTGCACGATTTATGCAGAAAGTGCAAGTGACATGAATTGACCGGAGTACGCAATATCCGGAATAGCGACATTTTAAAAGTGCCAACAAATTTTCACTTTCGGTTATAGCTTATACCCTTATCGTTTCCGTACACTTTAACAATGCTGCGAATAAATTATGCTTGCAAATAAAAATTGACTAAACAGAACATGAGTCATCATATAATATTAATCAAAGGGGTTTGACTCTCCCCAACATCCCGAACTACACTCGTGCTACGATCGTGTAGGCGTTTGCCAACCATTAAACGCACAGTTAAACACATAAAGTCAATCGCCTTATGAAATGCACCGTTTTATTCTGTGTTAACAATGGACATCGATGAGTAATAATCATTTTAATCAGCAGTTAAATTTTTCACGAGATTTGGTGGTGCAGTATTTCAACAATGGGGACGAGGACACATGTGTTTTTCAATTCTGCACACTGCATAACCCCTTTCTCTGGAAGATTACAACCGATCGAAATCTGAAATTGGATTCCATATTTTAATTGAAATTATATCTTGTTAAATATTAGACGTACAAAGTTTGCGTCATGAAGGATAATGACTGAATAACATCGTAGCTAGGCTACATGAAGGATTAACGAGTAATGTTCAGGCAGTAATGTAGATCTTGGTGTACTTTATTGTTAACGAGCTTTGGAATATCAGGTTGAAGTTGGAAAAGTATTAAGGATGACTAAGTCCAGTATCAGATTAATGATCCATTAAACCCAAAACTAAAGGGTTTATCTGGCTTTCAAATTCGTAATGCATATGAAAGGGCAAATAAGCATACTGTTTGAACTGTTTTTCGCTGTCCCCAATTTGAAGTTTTAATGTAATGTCAACCTGGAAATGTCTGGCTTTAAGTTCGTGCCAATCTTGAGTTGCATGTGTTGTTTAATTTAAAATCTCAATGCTATCGTGGTAACAAAAGTTAGTCACTCCTGTAACATTCTGTAAAATTGTATTCATCCCAAATAACTACCTTGGTCATTCGGGTAAGTACCAGTATAATGCATTATTACAACACCACATCCGTGACTGTTTATGTTCCAAGAATATACTACGTTTAACTCATGACGCATTTGCCTAAATTAGAATTCTTGGATACGAGAGATGGTATGGGCCGAGTACGCAAACAGAATACTATTTAAATCATGTCATTAAAATGCAAGTATTAACTGGTGGACTTCGTGCATATGGAATACAAATGTTAAAGGTTAGTTAGGGCGAGGTTGATGCTTTTATATGTTGCTCATCTTCAAATGAGTTCAAATTATTTTATAATATATTGACTGAGTTGAAACAAGTAACGCCTTTACGATAGTAAGATATTATCAAGGCGTGTGCTTTCTGAAACTATAATTCATCTCACTTCACCTGAAAACTTTTAGATAATAGCGTTTACTTCAGCATCATAATAGTGAATTTTTTCTTTTACGTATACTTTATGCCTAGTACACACTGCATGTTTCATGACTAAAACATGGTTTCACAAATATGTTTGTGATATGTAGATGCCCATCAAATTTCTGCAACCAAGTTTCATGAAACTTTTGGCCAAAAAAACATGTTTCATTGAAGCATTTTAGTGATCGCTCAAGAGGCGGTGAAGATCAAAGGAAATCAAAGAAACATTGTTTCATGGTTAAGGCGCTCCTATACTAAGAACTTTATATACTCCACGTGCTACGAGGCGAATATCGTTTTTGTGTTCACCCTAGCATAAGCGTCTTCTGCAATGAAGTGCGTGGAGCAAAGCTTGACCAGCAAACAGTTCCTGTGTGGACAACTACATTTGGACAATTTAACATCAATACAAAAATATGTTAATGCAACGACGTTTCAACAATTTATTTTGATGAAACTTTATTTCAGTTTCATGAAACATGCAGGGTGTACTAGGCATTAAACTGTGATTATGACGAATATATGTATGTCAGTTATACTGTGAACTGCCCTTTTGACTGTCGTACTACTTATTGTGTGGTGTGTCCTGTTACATATCAAATAAACACGCATATGTAGTGTCTCTTTGATTGTTGTACTCCATGTTTTTCTTATTTGATGCAATTTGGTTTTAGGATGTTGTTTGTTGGTAGCATTAACAACAGCCGATTAATGCAGTCCAAATAAAAAAGGCAGTCATTTTATTTTTTGTTTATTTTAATGCAACGTCGCAGACTCAATGGAGTTCAATGACATTTTTGTATTCTTTTTTGCATGCGTTACCCGAGTGTCTCACTTTTATACTCCCCATGAACAAAGCGTGAAATCGATTTGATTAAGCCAAAAACGCTTGCATGATTAGTTCAACGACTTTTTGATAGATTGGCCACCGTTGGTCTTACACACTCCATTAATGTTTCATGCGTGTGTCAGACTGTTGGTGTCCCCTGCCAGCAACAACGATCCATATGCAGTATGGATTTTTGAAATATCCATTTGTATCGATCAGGCCATGGGTCGAATTTAGATGATTTGACCTGCTCTTGTAACGCCCCCTTTACCGCAAGTGCAACAGCCTGTCAGTAACGAGATTTTACGCATGATAAACAGTTAAAAATTTCGGGAAATATATGTCAAGGTTCCTCTCTATATATATACATGCAGTATATGCATCGTTAGTTTAACAAGACGTGGTAGTAATTACAATTGAGTAGTTTATATTTTTATTGACATGAGTAAGTCTTTTTTAAGGTTTGGTGATTTAAATGATTGCTGGGACCAATACAGGAATTTCAAGATGTTTTGCAGTATAGCCAGTTAAGCCTACATGTACGCTTTAAGTTTTTGTTTTGATCGCACGTACAGCAAGTGAATATTTTATGCATTTCGAATAATTAGCATACGAACATCTACTGGAAATATTCAGCAAAATATATGCGTCACCTGTGGACCATTACTGGAACACGTTGCCTCAGCAAGGGAAATTTGATTAGGATAACGAGGCCATAATTCCTGCAGTATTGATTTTGAACCTGCGAAATGTTAGACCGTTACTACTTTCGCATGCACATTTTCCCATTAAATGGCACCAGGTGTCTCTGCACGCAACTGTAGCGGTTTGTATATCATGATTATCATCCACTCTCGTCTTCCATTTCGTAAGTTCCTAGAGTGAAAATTTGCATTATTATCACATGCCGTAATTGCATTTCAAGTCTTAAGAAACTACAATTGCAGTAATAATTAAAGCTGTAATTGGTCTTATTCCGGCTTAGCACCCCTAATGGCGGCCGGGGCATTTCCAACATGGCCGCCCCCTGTTCAGCCATAAGGGGACCGTATTGGAGTACCATACGTTAAAGGCTTGTATGTATACGGTAATCAAAATATCCAATGGAAATCTGATCTGCTCTTTCCCAAAATCGTATCTGCAATAGTGATGTATTGAA
>JAQGAE010000431.1:0-37429 GCA_034696685.1 Julus scandinavius | reverse complement strand
CGATCATGACATATGCTCACGCCCGCCCCGGAATCCCAAGTCCACCGATCGTCGTTACCCTCGTCAGCAGTCAGTGCTACAACGAGGATGTCAAACCCTGCCCATTCCCCAGGAATGTTCACATTGTCGGTGGTTCCCCCGGACTTTCCCCCAGAGCTAGTCCTTTTCTTCCCCTTCCGCTTGCCTTTAGCCCCTTTTGACTTCTGTGCCTGCTGCGGTCTGCGGAGACAGGCTGCATTGGCACATAAGGGGTTGTCTTGGGTATGGCACCCTGTCCGCCCGACACGAGGTTGACCCAGCAGGTCTCACGAAGGTGACCCTTCCTCCCCCAACGGGAACAGGTCCACGTCTCGGTCGGTCCGGAGGTTGCTTTTCCTGGCAGCGTGGACGTCGCACCGCGGAAGGAAGCAAGGACATTGCTTACCGGCACTCCCCGCTGATCCAGGCTGCGCTCGCCCCCCTGGTATACCTGATGCTGTTGGCCTCAGCAATCAGGGCTGGCTTGGCCTTCGCTGGAACAAAATCAGCGTCAGGCCAAGTGTGAAGGAGCTTGATCTTCAAATCGAAGCTCGGAGGAAGACTCATAAGCATCTGGAACGCCAAGTCCATGCCATCGACCCGGCGACCCGCTTCTTCTAGTTGAAGAGCTACACGCTCCAACAGGGCAATGTAGCTCTCGATGGACTCCAGATGTTTCATCTGCAGGGATTGGAACTGGCATCGCAACTGCCAGATCCTCTCTCGGGTAGTTGGCTCATAATTGTGTTGAATATGAGCCAACACCTCCCTGCACTGGGTTCTGGTAAACCCCTGGAAGAGCGTCTCCCTTATCCTAGGATGGACCGAAAAGAAGATTATCGAGTATGCCTTTTGGCACCTATCCTTGAATCTCTCCCGATCGGCCTGGGCAGCGGCCTTGTCGGGATCCTTGCGGTCCTTACTCATGAAGCGCAGGGACTGATACATCAGTGCAACTTCTATCTCTTTCCTCCAGGTCGCGTAGTTGGACTCGGTGAGGAGTGATACCCTCGGCGACCTATTAGCGGAAGGGAGCGAGAAGTCGTATCCGTCAGCCATAATTTTACCGGAAAGTTGTTTGGTGCAAATTTAGAATTTGAGGGAAGTCACCCGAACAAGAAGCGACGTCGAGAGACCACACGCGCCTGAAACCCGTCGCGATGGAGCTCCGGTTCCGCAGGATTACAACGACCGATGCCGATGATTTTGAAAACCAAAAATCCTAAACAGAACCCTGACCTTCTAACCAGAAGGACCGACACGCAAACTCCGTCCCTTGTGACCGTCAATGATAGGAGAAAACCCCACAAACCGACCCCAAGGCCCTTGAAACAAATAAACACCAGACAACCCAAACCTGCGTCCCCTGGCGTACGTCACGTCGCTAATGATGGCGTCCGGACAAAACCTAGAAAAAGGTGTCAGGAAAAACACAGATTATCCACGATCAAACACTGGCATGAATCATGAGAACCCCAACATTAAGGTCAAAAACAATACACGGGAACAGTTGCAACACGTTTATTCACTCCCCGGCGTGGAAAACATTCCCTAAGGTGCATTCGAACGCAGCGGAAGTCGTCACGTTGCTGCCGATCGTTTTCTGAGCGTGAAAAATGTTCCTTTTTGCGAGGAGGTGGCCACCGAGTAGCCCTTCAACACCGTCGAATAACGGCGGCGATGCTTCCACCGGCAGCGTTCATTTAGGATCGGCCGAAAGGAACCCAGGCCGTCGATTAATGTCCACTCAACAAAACGGACGGCCCCGCGATCCTCCAAAACCCCGAGTGGCAGGTCTGTCCACTAATAAAGGCCGCACACGAAAACACACGTGGCGAAAAATACCGCCAATCACCGTGCTTGGTCGATCCCCTTTCGGCAACAACAACCGCGGCTTCTAATAGCAGCAATGATGGGCGCGTTCGGCGATTCGCACGCGTCCAATCCAGGAAGCTGTTGTTGGACGGCCAACAAAAAACACTGGAACACGGGAGTCGTCGAATTGCGGACTCCGACCAACGTGATTGGCCGTGAGAACCGCCAGTCAACAGCAAACACGGACCTACCGATCGCCCGCCATGTTGACTGTCATGAAAAACTGAGTCCCGAATACAAAACCACGCTCTGCTACCATTGTTAACGATGGTAGTATCATTTAGAGCCGTGGATGCAATCAACAAACAAAAACTCACAGACCTTCATCCATGTTGTCTAACGATTTATTCCTTTTTTTCCATTTTTCAGGAGGGTCAATAACCACATGTGCCCATGCCCACGCGTCGATCACAACAACAACAAAAAACAAGATGGCGCTCGCCTAAAAAAAGAAGGAACCCCCGACAGTGGCGCCACCTGGGCCACACCAACTCCACTATCGTGAGTATGGGGGGGAAAGGTTAATTGAGATTAATTCATTGACCAACCGTTCCTTTCCATTTCAGGCCTCTGTCCTGACGACGTCCCCAGGACAGGACGGCCACCAGGTCACACAGGTAAGCTACCCCTTTTATTTCTACACTAATAAACAGAAAAATAAAATGGATCGCGCCACCCCACGACAACAATCACAAAGCTATTCTGAAAAGGAAGAGCAGGAATAAAGCCAAAGTACGAAAATTACTTTTAATACAACAGCCAAACTGGCCTCTGTAGTGACCAAAGTTCGAATCACAAGGAATTTGAATAAAGAAGCCGGTCAGATGAATACCGAACATATAAGTGAAGTGAATTCACATTAGAGTCAAAAATTGACTCCCTTTGGTGCAATGAACACTGATCTAACCGCGCCAAGTGAAATTGACCAATTGCTCAGTTCCATGAAAACTCACACTGGATATGACATTAACTCTTCACTTGAAGTTTTGCAAATTATAACTAACGCAGGAATAAATATTCCTAGCAAAGTGTCCACATGCTGTGCCAGTTGTCCACAATTTCTCGACGTTACGCAAGAAGTTGCGCAAGAATCAACAGGCTCGAAAGGACATGTTCGGACTAAGAGTCCGAGAAAAACTCGGCCTATGCAGCACTAACGAAAAGCATAACTTTGTTTACTAAGCAAATAAACAAACTTGACAAACGTCAGAAGGAGCTGGAAGGGTGTCCAAATGTCTCGATCATAACTGGCCCTCCTACAAACCCAATTGCGAAGATTACTCCAGTCACTTCGGCCTTAATAAGACTCTGGATGTTCAGTAACTCTCAGACTAGCAAGTGCATTCACTACTAGTGCTGATGATACTACACTTAAAAGGGCAAGTCGAAAAAGAATCGATTACAGTGAATATGATTTCACTGAGGCCAAAGTAACCTCTGAGGTCTTTGCAGCCATGGAGAAGTTCTCTGGAAAAGGAGACTTCTCCGATAGTTGGTGGGAACAAGTTCTGTTCATAATCGACACCAACTAATTAAACGAAGAGCAAGGATATGATGCCCTATTTTGGTTATTAAATGGCGAAGCTCGAAGCTTCTGGTTTAAGGAGAGATGGAGAGATATACCTCCAAAACCTTCGCCAAAACAAAAATTGCTTTCTCTCGATATGGAACATACGAGACATATATTGTGCTGCGCGAACAAATTAGTCGACTCAAGCAATGCGAGTTTCAATCAACTCGAGAGTTCATCGAACTCATAATGTCTAAGTACCACAAAATGTCGTAATTGATGAAACATATTTTCTTCTTTGCAGGGTGAAAACTAAATGTCCCAAAGTCATTGACGAAACAGGTGAGTAGATTTAATCTGGTTTATTCATAATCCAATCTTGTCAGCAAACACCATCAATAATAATTAATATGAATCATAACTTATAACATAGAGACCGGAGGGGAGAACGAAAGGCCTGTCCATCCCTGTCGGCGGCCAAATCCAGAGTCACCTGGATAGGTCATCGAACCAAGATGGCTGACACTAAATGTGTCCAGATGACACATCCAACTTCTCCTCATAAAACTGAGGGAAGTCCCTTTCTAATTAATTCAATTGGTTTTAATGTTAACCCTTATTTATTTCATTTTCTTATTTTCTTTTCCTTTTAAGTCTCTACACACAAGAGGTCTTATGGACAAGCCTTTTTACTTAAATGGGTAAGTGTTCAAAACGTGTCAATCAATATATATATATAAATCTGGTTAAAAACAACAAGATATTAAAACTGAACAACAAGTCGCGAAAAACCAACAACAGTAATTACGCATGCCTCAAATCATGGTACAAGTCGTTTTTCTGGCCTTGCACACCACTATATCCAGACATATAAATGTTGAACAGATTAAGGACCATGTGCAATGGCGCCAGCCAACATAGAAGGATCACAGCAAGCCAAATACAGGCCCAACTGTAAATCCACTTACACCATCCTAAAATAATAGGGTGACTTTCAAACCGAGTCTTAGTTACCATAGAACAAGTAACACGAGCCAGTATCGAAGTAGATATCAAGGCTTGACTCAGAATTAACAATCTGGTTCCAATAACGTTCAGAGACATAATAGCTCGAACCGTTATCAAAGAGGAGGCACAAGTGGAAATCCACACCCTACCCAAACAACTGTGCCTCAACCTAATACCACAGGTACATAGAACACTGCTCCGGTGAAGCAGAACAGAGTTCAGAACATAAAACTGGAAGACCTTCAGACAATAGCACAAATACCTTGTCCCAGAACCACAACCAAACTGTAGGGTTTGTGGCAACAAAGGTACCAACACTCAATTGTCCAAAAGGGTGTGGAAATAAGTTTTTAAATAACAACCTAGTCATTCTGTTAGTTCGACAACAGCTGAACACAGCTATCGCCACCACTATGCAATTAGGAGACCTATTGGTCCACGCAAACTGTAGTCTGAAAGGTGTGTGCATCATCAAGTACTACTTGATCCGAGGGCAAACATCTCCCTTGGAGGATAACAATTCCGCAAGCAATTACAGAGTAGATGAGATAATCCGGACGATCACTGATGTGCTAGTCAAAGCCTACCAAGATGATCTGTGCGTTGGTAGTGATACTGTTGAAAAACGCCTCGATTTGGATAGAATCTTCAACAAGTTTGGCCAAAGTAACTTTGGATTCAAAAGAATGAAATGCAAATTATTCATGACAAGACTTCTCTTCCAAGGACACATCTTGTGCAGCCAAGGAATTAGTCCGAATCCAGATAAAAGTAGTGGCCATCTCAAATATGGACTACCCAAAGAATACTTAGCAACTGAAATCCTTCCTTGCCTCTTGCAAGTGGTTTCGAAAGTTCATACCAGACTTATCCACTATTGCAACTCCATTGCATAAATTGCTCAAAAAGGATAAACCGTTTGTGTTCACCGATGCCTGCAAACAGGCCGTGGACAAACTGAAACACCACCTCTGTATAGCCCCAATCCTGGCTCAGCCTGACTTCGATTAGTTTCCACCTCTATACGGACGCAAGCAATGAAGCCATGGGAGCAGTACTCGGACAAGGTGATGGAGATGTCTTTCGAGTGATAGAATATGCCTTCAAGTCCTTCAACTCAGCTCAAATGAACTAATCTCCAACAGAGAAAGAAGCCCTAGCGGTCATCTGGACAGTTTAGAAGTTCCGTAGTTACATGGATGGGTTGGCCTTTGTCGTTCATACAGACCATGCTCCACTGAGACAAATAATTCAAACTAAGAAACCCAAGAGCAGAATAGCTCACTGGCTAATGGAAATCCAGCAGTTCGTTTTCGATGTAAAATACATCCCAAGAGACTTGAACTATTTAGCAGTCTTGCTATCTCATACCTCAGGACAATCAGATCTTGTGGTACTTATTCACCATTTCTTGGTTGATGAACAGCCAATCACGGCTAATGAGTTTCGCGAAATGCAAATCTTAGACCAGCAGTGCAATCACATCATCCAAGCCTTAAAAGCTGAGGATGACCCAAGTAACACTAAAGGTCAAACCCCCTGGCTAATGGAGCATGGAACACTGCATATAAGACTCCAGTTTCATCACCTCCTATACCTCTTAGGTTCGATACCATACGTGGCTATCGACCTAATGGGTCCTTACCCAGTCACAAATGCTGGAAGTAAATACACCTTCTCAGCATGTGACATTGCTACTGGATGGGTCGAACTCTTCCTCATCTGGGATTCAAAAGCCGAGAATATCTTGAACTTTAATCGAAGAAATCTGTAGTCGATTTGGGACCCCACAATTTGTCCGATGTGACAATGGTCCCCAGTTTGTTTCACTAATTTTGAAAAAGACAGCAAAGGCTATGGGATTCAAGTTGCAGAATATCGCATAATACTATCCCCAAGCTAATCCTGTGGAAAGAAAACAGATGTAAAAGTCAAACTTCTCATAGCTTTTGAAAACTTCCTCAACACATGACACGAGCAGCTCGCTACAGTGAGATAGGCCATAAACTCAAGCCCAAGCTCGGTGACTGGAGAAAGTACATTCTTTCAAAACTTTGGTCGAACACCCAGATCACCTCATGACAATGTTTTGAAGTTAAATAACATCTGTCATGATTCACTATTCTGTAAGAACAAGTTCTCAGAGTTTCTGGAAATACTTTCCAGCAAACTCCTAGCGTGTTGAGATAAACTCGAACAAGCGCAGGATGACCGAAAATTGAAACACAATCTTCATGCAATTACCCCTGACTTTCAGATCGGTGATTAAGTGTGGCTAACTTCGAGCACTGAGTTTTGCACACAAGGTTTTTCCCTCGAAGTTAAACCATTAAAAAGATGGGATTTACCTAATCCACAACATCATCTCACCCACCACTTAGGAAGTGTGGGATTCGTTAAGGTCTAAAACATATCGTATCTACAATGCCAGAGACTTAACTAAAGCCGAAGATGAGGACGATACAACTCCCATACTTCGAGCTAAGTCTCGAGGTAGGCACAAAAAATGTTCGGACTTATCCTTCATGCAACTTTCATACACGGAACCCAGTACTGACTACCCAAATACCGAAGTGTATGACTAAACAAGGAAGATCGAACAAAAGTTTGGTCTTACTTTCCACGCAAACTTCGTGCCCAGTATCAAATACTGATGCTAACCCAAACCAAAAGGGTATGAAAAAGCGCAGCAGACCCGCCAAAAAAAATTCCAAGGCAAACTATCAGTTCAAACTTCTTCAAAAACGCCGAAGTCCAAACAGACGTGGAACTGTTATACGAATATGTTGGCCAAGTTCGACATTTCGAAACACGAAACAATTAACATGCTTCCCATCCCCTTCAACAGGTGCCTGCACCCCTCTCAATTTGAATTTTAAAGTCCAAATGGACGTGACCCTATGCGTCACCAATGAATCGGCCAATAGGTCACTAATTCAATTAAGCGTCACATCTACTGACCTCCTAGCTTATTTAAGCTCTTGTAAACTTCGACTCTTCCTCTCTTGTCTTCCACGTTTCTTTCAAGGACGTGTTTTCAACGATTGATGTTTTTGCAAGTTTTTGAAGTTTGTTCAAGTGTCATCGCCGACCAGTCTTTAGACTAACCGATGAGATGACCGTGAGATGATCGACACCCACGACATGCCTGTCGATGGGACTGAACTAGACGAATTCGTGAATCATCGTGCTAACCAGCACCTTTAACAGCCAACTTCGGACTTCCACAAACTTTCGGAAGACGTTCGAACTTCGGCCTATTTTTGACGTGGCGCATGAATGTTCTACCACCGGACTCTATAATGCCGACACGCTGTCCGCCTTATTGGCATGAGTCTGTGATCCTCCATCAACGTTTCATAACATCGTCAGGATCGCCTGAGGTCTGAACTCTGCATCTGATGCAGCCTACTCAGCGCTTGCCCAGTACACCACTGGTGATCAACCCCCAAATTCTACAGTGGGATATGCCAAACTAAAGGAGGCATACGTCGCAGCCGATCAAAGCAACTTCCAGAATTTCAACTTTTTCCAAAGTGAGATGACCGCCCAAAAAACCATTGTGGCGAAATACCATGTTCTATGAGAGGAACATGTGAAACTCCAGCAGAGATATCTGCAGGCAACAGGATTAATCCAACAACTCGTGGATAAAGTTGCAAGACTTCGGCCTTCCACCGAAGCCAAGCGCCCAATCGGCGTCTACGACGAACGCCAGCTGGTGGTAAAGATCACTGCTAGTGATCAACTAGCCGTGAAAAACATGCTTGAATGCAGTATTTCGCCGCAAGAAGCTCGTGAAATCACCAGCCAACTGCCACCGCCAAGTCCGACGCATCCAGTAGCCGAAGAAATCGTCGAAATTCCTTCCACGACTTCAGCATCGTCTAGATCTAGACCTACTCCACGAAAGTCCCTGGCTCTTCGCAACTCTACTATGTGCTACGAAGAAGCCGAAGAAGTCCGTATCAGCTACAGTTCAGCCTTCGGTTCCTATACAGTCCGAACTAAATCAGTTCAAACTCGACCCGTCCAACTCAGCAGCCGCTGATGACTCGCCAATGGCCGAAATAGTACCTGCAACTCAGAAGAAAAGGAAAAGGTCTCCTCCGCAACCTAGACTATCTTCATGTCTAGATGCCCCGGTATTCAAATTACCAAGGAAGATGGCATCCGCCAGTGGCAAAAGCAACGAAGCGTCGTCCCACGGTCGACAGCAAGATCGTCAAGAAACCATCTCCAGTCAAAAAGGTGACAAAATCTCCTACGAAAGCCGTGTCAACAGCTGACCAAAAGGTTGCAGCACACCCGCTCTCGAGAATTCATCAATAGAACAGGACGTACTTGGACCCATTTCTCAAAATCCACCAGAGAACCATTCATTCTCGGGCAATATTTCATGGAGCCTCCACGAAAACTGGACGAAGGTTCGCCTGACATGAAACAGTATAACGCCAGAATTGCGCGTCTACGGGCCAAGACCATTACTTCCTCATATGTTCATCCCAAGCCTGGAGATCGGGATTACGACGCCTGGCTCAAGTTGATGACGTTCCCAAGACCACTCAATGGCAAAGAATGTCACCACTACTGCTGTTACCACAAGCAGTATGAATTGTGCATCACACACTGGGACACTACCTATCAGATTCCACCAACACGACAACTTAAGACACCACTTGGAATGCCTACCTGCCTCATCACGGACCACAACGTGAACATCCTCAACGCAATGCTCGAAAGAGTTGATGACCCTAATTACTACATGTAATCAGGTTCAACTAGCCCCGTTAAAAATTTAATGTCCGTCAACTCATACGTTTTAGAAAGCATTAGGGGGTAAAAAACGTATCACCCTATTACTTCTTCACTAAGACTAGCAAATGCTAGGACTTGCCATTGTCCAAATAGGACTAAGTTCGGCCTAAGCCTCAAATAAGCCCCAAACTACTTTAAGTACCCAAATGGGGAATCAGGATATTTGAATGTCCCACATCCTCTAGGACTAATCCCGAGACCAAGGGGATTAGCATAAAGAAGTAATTAACTTGACCTCTTGGGACCCGTTTGACAAATGCTAATTGGGTCAACCTAATGTGAAGTCACTCAATGATGTCATGATCGTAAATTCAACCCCTAACTCTAGTGGCGCAATTCTATCATGTGGGATCACTTCAACTTGTATATAAAGGGCTTCCAAACTAGCTAAATCAGAGAGAGGAAAAGATTCTTAACACAAACTTGGATTGTCTAGGCTGCAGAGCATTTGCTCCTGTTAGCGCCTAAGTTACATTGATACTTCTGGAAACTTTGTTAAATTCTCTCTTGTTAGTTCTGCTTCCATCGAGTTTTCTTCGATTTGAAGTGTCAAAGCAGTTCGGCCTTAAGAAAGCCGAACACCGACAACTTTAGCCTTATTAAACATTGTGGAATTCGGGGGCCATGGGTCGCATGGCAGGAATTCCTTGTGTTTGAGTTGGACACGGAATGTGACCTAGGTCAAAGGTTGAAACCCTCCTTGCATTCCCGAGCCGACCAGCATTCCTTGCAAGGTTTGCTGGGAAGCTCGGGGATTCAGGGAGAGCAGTTCAGGTTAGCCAGTGGTCCAAGCAGGACACTGGATCCGACCTGTATTTTTAGTTTACGGTTTTCGGAGTTGGCGAGCTGCTGCCCGCAGGTTTTCTGTTCTTTGTGTATTCTATTGTAAATTGGTAATTTTAGTTTCTTTGTAAATAAATAAGGTTTAGGCTCCAAGTCGCGTGTGCAGGTAGTTTCTGCAAGCGGGACGCGATTGGAACCTTACATGGTGGAGGTGCAGTTTTGTGTCAACTTTAATTGTGACACACCCTGTACATGGACTTTGAGGAACGGAGCTGCATTCGAATAAAGCTGTACGTATTACCACACCAATTGTGCCGACGGGTACACGGATGCATGGGGTTATGGACCCAGACATAAGTCCCCCGTTTGGGAATGGAGATCTTCAACATAGAGGTGAAAGCCCGGACCGATGGCAGGCAGTATTGCGGGGCTGGGGTGGCTCGGTCCCTGATTTAATAAGGAAGGTTACGCAGGTGGCGCAGAATCGTGGTTATAGGCGCCCAAGATGTTTGGACTTTGAACGATCATCGGAGGTAGTGATTGATATGGAACCAAAAATGAAACCACAAGCGGAGCAAGCTATTTTTGTGAATTATCATCGGGAGAACGGCCCTTTCTACGATGGAGTTGGGGATATTACAGACTTTTTAAATGCGTTTCTGGTTGCAGTGCAATCGGAGGGGTTGCCTGTTTCATTATATATGCGACGATTAAGGAGACACCTTACTGGCCATGCGTCAAAATGGTTTACGACGAATGCTGGCCGGTTATTAAATATGCAATGGTTTGAATTGGTCGAGTATTTGAAGCGGTTTTTTGGATCGACAATGTATAACCCTTGACTGGGGAGGCAGTATATTTCGCGGCGTCAAGGCTGGAATGAGCCTGTTCGGAATAACTTAATTGCTATGACCTCGATGGTGCAAACTTTGAACCCACATACACGGATTTTGGATACAATACAAATTATTGTTTCGGGACTACAGCCAATTTTTCACGATGGGTTGGCAGGTACGTCAGTGCTTTACAATAGAGGAATTGTGGTTGGCGGTGGTGGCTTTGGAAGAAGCCTACGTGTTTGGTCGTCCAACTGCAGTAGCATCGCCCGCGGTAGTGGGTAGCCCGGGTGTATTGAAGCCGGTATCAGTCGGTATTAGTGCCAGTACAAGTACCTCGGTGAAGAATTTTAGATGCTACGCGTGTGGGGAACCGGGACATATCAAGCGCTTTTGCCCAAAACGGATAAGCAGGAACACAGTTGCAGAATTGAAGAGTGGCCCCTGTAAGTGGTGGCCTAGTGTATCTGACGCAAAAAAGCCTGAAGATGTTGTGGAGACTGAAATTTCGTCGCCAGTTGTCCAAGTGCAGATTGGGTCTCAAGCGGTGTTCATGGTTGTTGATTGAATATCAGTGGTTTCAGTATTATTAGAGGGACTACTTAACATGCTTGGATTGTCGGTCACTAGACACTTTAGGGGCAAACCTTTGTATGATGTTTCCGGCCACGCGGTGGATAGCGTGGGGGAATGTGACGTTGAATTGACCATTTTCGGGCGAACATTGGTACATCGGTTTAGAATCTTGCGTCCACTAGATGGAGTGGCCTTGTTGGGCTGGGAGTTTGCTCGCCGTGCGGGATTGATTCCATTACAACTTACTGAGATGTTTTGTTTTTAAGATAAGTTGGATGAACTATTCTCTTTTGTGAAGCAGGGTCAGGTGCCCATGGGTGGTTTGCAGGTGTTGGAAAAAGACGCCCGGGAAACCGGGGATGGTGAACAAGCCATGGTAATTGAGGTGGAAGGTGAACCCGAACAGTGATACGGAGGATGCCGAAATTCTAATGGAGTCGGTAGAAGAAAGAGGGGTTAGACCGCAAGGACTGCCAAATCGGCTGTTGCAGGCAGTTACATTGCCGCCGTGTTCATCGTCAATGGTCATGTGCCGGATTCCAGAGCAGGCGAAGAATGGTGATTTGGTGTTCATTAAGGCTTTGCCATTGGAAGGGATGTCAGCACGCGCGGCCCGCGGAGTAATGTCAGTTGATAATGAGCCTTGTCATCTTTTTCAGGTTGGAAATCTTACTGCTGAAGCTTTAAATTTGGATGTGGGAATGCAAATAGCTTTGATGTTGGCATTGGAAACAACCGAGGTGATACCACTTAAAACTGCAGAGGATAATGATGATCGGGTGGAGAGTCGCTCCGAGGTAGAGGGGTGGGACTCCGTGTTGCAGATGGACCAACTTTGACAAAGGTTCAGCGACAGGCAATGCGAAAATTGTTTTAGGGTTTTCGGGATGCTTTTGCATTGTCCGTGCAAGAATTGGGATTGAGTAAGTTGCCACCACATACGATTGATACATAGGACTGCGCTCCGACGTATGTCCCTCCAAGATGGTCGTCGGAGAAAGTTAGGCATATAGTCAGGGAGGAACTTGAGGAAATGCAACGGCAGGGGGTTGTGGTTCCAAGTAAAAGCCGATACTCTAGCTTGATGGTCCTGGTTAAGAAAAAGGATGGGTCGATGCGTTTTTGTATAGACTATTGGAATTAAAATGCGGATACGGTGGTGGATAAATATCCATTACCGCACATTGATGATGCACTGGATGCCATGAAGGGGTCGGCCTGGTTCGCAACCATGGACATGATGTTATGATATTGGCAGGTGCCCATAGAAAAGCGAGACCAGGAGAAAACAACTTTTATGCTTTAAGGGGCATTTCGAGTTAACTCGGATGCCCTTCGGGTTATGTAATGCACCAGCCACAATGCAGAGGGGTTTGGACCAAATTTTTTTGCATTGAAAGTGTGAGGCATGTTTGATTTATTTTGATGATATTATTGTGTTTGCACCTAGTTTTGAGGCGTTCTTTGAGCGGTTAAGGGCTGTGTTGGAGGTCTTGGCGTGTCACAATATTAAGCTGAAGCCTTCAAAGTGTTTTTTTGGCTTAGAACAGGTGGAATATTTGGGTCATGTGGTCAGTAAGGAGGGTGTGGCTACAGACCCTGAAAAAATTAGGGCAGTACGTGATTTTCCCAGGCACGGTAATAGGAAGGGAGTCAAAAGTTTTCTAGGCCTGTGTGGTTATTATAGGCGTTTTATTAAGGATTTTGCGAGTATAGTGAGGCCTTTGACAAATTTAACGTGGGAATCAGTTCCATTTGCTTGGTCAGAACTATGTGAAATTGCCTTTGAAACATTAAAGGAAGCTTTGTGTGTGGCCCCTTTTTGGTTATGTTTGATCCAGCAATGCCTTTAAGTCTGCATACCGATGCATCGCGGGTGGGACTGGGAGCAATCCTGTATCAGGGGATTAACCCTAACCAGCGAGTGTCGGTTTATGCAAGTTAATCTCTGTTGCCAGCAGAGAGTAACAGAGTTGAAGGCCCTGGCAATTGTTTAGGCTGCAGAGAAATTCCGTCATTATCTGTTTCTGAGTAAGGTAACGATTGTTACGGATCATCATGCCCTGTGTAATGTGAAGATGGGCAGCGAAAATGGAGGAGTTCACGTATGAGGTTGTTTATAAAAAGGGAGGGATTCATGTTGATGTGGACTGCCTCAGTAGATATCTGGCTATGGAACCGCAAGCAGGTCCAGCGGTTGAGGATGATGCTTATATATATTTGCTTTAGGGCCAGGTAGATATGGCGAGAGAACAAGAGCAGGATCTAGGGTTGGAAGTATTACGAGCTAAAGCCTTGGGAAGAACTGTTGCCTCAAAAGGTTATTTAATGTTGGGACATACCTTATACTTTTACAACCTGTCTAATCCGCCTAGATTACTGTTGGTGGTCCCTGAGCACTTGCACCACAGGGTGATTAGGGATTGCCACGATCACCCATTGGCTGGGCATTTTGGGATAACAAAGACATTGTCACTTATGTCGCGTGCGTATTATTGGCCCCAAATAAAGGCAGCAGTGGTAAAATTTGTTGCTTCTTGCAAACAATGTCAGAGGAATAAGATTCCTAGGGTATTGCCCCAGGGGTTGTTGGAACTCATAGCGGTGGGGGGCCGGGAGAGAAATGGGGATTTGATTTTGCGGGGCAATTTCCCCCATCAGTGGGATGATGCGCATACTGGGTGGTGGCTGTGGATTATGCCACAAGGTATTGTGTGGTGGCCCCTGTGAAATGTGCAAATGCAGTGGCTATCGAGAAATTTTTCTTGACTTTGTTCGATAAATTTAGGCTGCCGCAGGAATTGATTTTTGATAGCGGGACACCCCAGTTGAGTAAAAAGGCCCAGGATTTTTTTGGGAAATATGGTATAGTGCATAGGGCCTCAACCCCGTATCACCAGCAAGCGGATGGGTTGGCTGAGAGGATGATACAGACGTTGCTTACAACAGTTTGGATAACTGCCCCTGAAGGGAGATGTAAACGGGGTTTGGTGGTAGCATTAAATAGAGCGGTGGCAGCATATAATTTTGCGCGACAGGCATCATTGCAGGCATCTCCATTTGAGTTGATGCATGGATTTTTGCCACGGTTGCTGGTATTTAACATGGTAGGACAGCCCCCTTGATAGTTCCGGAGATACTAGTGGTTGAGCGTAGATTACGGGCGCGGGAAGCCCTAAGGGGGGTGCAAATGGAATAAAAGGTTAGATTCGATAACTCACACAGGCATGTGGAATTTTGGTGGGCAAATGGATCTTGGTGAGGGATTTGGCCCCAGCCCGTTTAGGCCAGGGAAAAATTAAAACGCCCTATCATGGCCCTTACCAGATTGTTGAAAAAATAGCCGAGGTTAATTATGCATTTAGGGACACAAGAAAGGGGACGCCTCCTATTTCAATAATGCATGTGAGTAACCTGAAAAAAAATTTTCCGAAAGAAAAAGGACCGAGTTTTGGCTATTAGAAGTATTGGGTTTGGTAAAATGCCCAATAGGTGGTGCCAATTAGTTCGAAACGCGGGTTACACCTCCTCTTGGACGGAGCTCAGGGTTTGATTGACCAGACCTCCCTGGACCTCGGTAAGTTGGGCGACATTTTTTTCTTTGTTTTCGTTCGACAGGCATCACCTCGGGTGAGTTTTCTTGTGAAAGTTTTGAGGATTTTTGATTTGTATTGCGGTTTTTATCGATTAATGCATGCAGTGGTGGTTTTTTCCTATTTTAGGTGGTAGTAGAAAAGTATGGCGCAGAACGTGCCTTTGGTGACAGTAACCATGACGGTGTCCGATGGCGTGCGTCACCGAACTATTACGGCAGCAGTAACATGTGCGGCCCTGGAATTGCCGACCCCACGTGAGGAGGTCCCTGCATCGAATGGAGGCAATAGGCCATCCTGGCGGCCACGGCGTGGTGGACGAGGATTTCGTCGACCGTGGGCATGGCGACCGCCGAGGCGAGATAATCAGTATCACCCCTCGCCAGCCGAAGCCGAGGCTGAAGATTGGGATCGGGAATTGGCGGGTGATGATTTGCGTGGTGGATTTGTTCGACCGCCCGGGCCATTTTTTGAAGATTATATGAGGCCTTCGGGCGTGCGCATTGTCGAACTGTCATCGGAGTCCAATGGTGTTCCGGACGAAGGGTCGATCGAAGGACGTAGGGGAATTCCACGTCGAGGCCTGAACTCCTCGATTGATCATCGTCGCCACCGTGAGAGGGCCTGGGAAAGATGACAGAAGAGAGATGCAGTCGCGGATCAGGGGACCATGGTTTTGTGGAGCCGCCGGCAGTGATTTTCGATGCGGAGTCGAGACTGTTGTTTGATTTTGTTATTTTTTTTGGAGATTTTATTTTTGTTGTTTTTTAAAGTGCCCCCGGGAGTGGTCACGGCTAAGGAGGGGATGTGGAATTCGGGGTCATGGGTCGCATGGCGGGAATTCCTGGGGTTTGAGTTGGGCACGGAATGTGACCTAGGTCAAAAGTTGAAACTCTCCCTGCATTCCCGAGCCGACCAGCATTTCTTGGGAGGCTTGCTGGGATGCTCAGGGAGTCAGAAAGGGCAGTTCAGGTTAGCCAGTGGTCCAAGTAGGACGCTGGAGGATGCATCCGACCTGTTCTTTTCAGTTCGGTTTTCGGGGTTGGCAAGTTGCTGCCTGCAGGTTTTCTGTTTCTTTTTTATATACATTTGTAACTTTGTAATTTTAGTTTCGTAAACAAATAAGGTTTCGGTTCTAGTTCGCGTGTGCCGGTAGTTTTTGCAAGCGGGACGCGATTGGAACCTAACAGTACATACTGTAAATGTGCATGTGTAATTTGTACCAGAGTACACATTAAAATATGATTAACTGAAATGTATGGCCACATGGTGTGCCTTTTGTTTTCAATTTGTGCTCATTTTGCTCAACAGGTGGTGCTGGCTAAAGTGGCCATTTGCCAAAGTGCAGATATGATGAAACTAGGTCATTTTCTGTTTGATGAAAATGAGTCAGCATTTTCAGGGCTACTTTTTCTCTTTGTTTCTAGGCTTGGTCCTTGCTGGACATGCCTAATGAATCTGAATCAATTTTAACTATTTCAAATAAAGTTAGAAAGTTAATATGAAATTAAAAATAGTCTTTTAATGTAATTTTTAATTTGATTAGCCATCACCTTAGTGTTTATTCAGAATTTACTAGGTTGGCTCATCCAGCAATGCTCAGATGTCTCAAGGATCTCCAACTAACAAGTAAACACGAATCTGAACGTTTATGGACAACATCAAAGGCAGATTAACAGTCTGCGTTAACATCTGGATTTTCAGCTTGGTTAGTAACAAAAGTAACCTTTCGAAATAGGACTAGTTTCGATATCCGAAGATTGAAATTCAGTATGGTAGCATGGTAGCAGAGTTTGGGTTTGTTACTCTAAACACACCAGCTGACAACAAGGAAAACGTACCAAAAAATGACAAACTAAACTTTAAAAAAAAATTTATAGAACTGCCAAAACTTAGTGGAGGGGATGATCAGGGCCGTTTAGAATTGAAGCATGCCTAGGGCCGACCATAAAGGGGCTCAAGCCTAAATTTAAGCCGTTTAAGCATAAATAAGCTTAATTGAGCAGATCTTATGTATAGCTTTAAAAAATGCCTTGAGGTGGCCAAAAAGGGGCGCCAGCTTAAATTATTGCTATTAAAGCTTAATTAAGCCTAAATTAGCTAACTTGAGCAGGGCCCAATAGCTTTCGAAAATGCCTAGGGCCGGCAAAAAAAGTGCGCTAGCTTAAATTATTGCTATTTAAGCTGAATTAAGCCTAAATAAGCTAACTTCAGCAGGGACCGATAGCTTATAAAATGCATAAGGCCCGCCATAAAGGGGCTTCCTAGGCATTTTTCAAAGCTTTAGGGTCCTGATGAATTAAGCTTAATTAGCTATTTAAATTTTATTAGCTTAAATTAAAGCTTGTGCCCCTTTATGGCCGACCCTAGGCATTTGCCATAGTTAAGGCCCTGATCATTCCCTCAACCTAAATCAGCTAATTATGGCCTAATGTGATTTATGCTTATTTTTTTTGGAAAACTAGCAGAAATCCACCTCTGTATAACATATCAATAATTGGGGCAACTAAAGTCAATTGTGCCTTAATCAGGCCCTAATATCAATGGCATGAAAAGTCTTAAAATAGGCCCTAACAGCATAGGCCTAAATAAGGCTTTAAATTGTAGGTCACTACATTTTTAGCTTAAAATCTGCTGAAAGTGTTCATATTATATACGTTTTACAAGAATTAATGTTCAGGTAATGATGCATATCATAATTTGATTATTGCCAAAATATATTAATCTAACTAAATAAACAAGTTAGATGAATATATTTTGTGAATTGAAACGTTAATTACGATTTTTTTTTGCAAATATACACCATATGAGGTATATATGGTTTGGTGATAACTTTCGGGCTTCCCAATATTCTGGATTTTTGGACTTCACAAATTTCTTTAATTTTCTGAAACTTCATTTTTTCTGACTCAAAATGGAGCAAGGGAAGACCATTTTCAAGATTACACGCCTTTTTGTGCACGGAAATTACCACACATTGAAAAGGGGCATCTCCATGCTACTTTCTGCTAAGGACGATGACTTCAAGCCACCGAACCCGAAGACGGGACAAGGCAGAAGTGGAAGTTTGAAGGAAACAGTGTGCAAAAGCATTAGCCCTCATTTAACTATCTGTCTCTGAATCAGAATGCGAATTGATTGAGAACAGTAAAACCACAATGGATACTTGGAAGGAACTTCAAGCAAACTATGCACCGGCCACCCGTGCCCACATAGCATCTCTACGGTTGAGATTTTACACGGCTAAGATAGCCCAGCTAAGCTAATGAAACTCTACATTAGCCGTGTAGAGAAGTATACCCGGGCCTATTGGGCACTTAACAAAAAGACTGCTAACGCCGAACTTGCTTACAACATCCTTGCTGGTTTAACCGACCCCTGGAATTTCATGGCCCGCTAGTTGTACCAACTTGACGACTCAGGTTTCACACCACTCGCTGTCAAGAGAACTTTAATTGCGAAGGCTGATCTTCATCGGGAAAAGGTTGTTATAACACAGTACTCTACTACTCCTGATTTCCTGGTAGTGTGTCAGCTTTTTAACGAACAGATGCACTGCTAGGGGCTGCCATGTCGCCAGAGGACAATCTGGAAATATGGCAAAAACATCGAGAAACACTTCAGCACCTACAGTTTAGTGCTTCAACTGCAACCGTGTTGGACACTATACTAGTAACTGTAGATTGCCAAAATAGCAACCTGACCAGAAACCTGACACCAACCAGAAGCCCTGCCGAAAATCACAATGGGGGAAAAGGGGCCAGTCAACACTTTTGACTCAACCAACCTCCTCTTTCTTTGTTGGAACCACCGAAGACAATTCCCAGGAGATCGATGAATGGCACTGGGATTCTGGAGCAACTCTGCACCTCTGTACGCATATGCGTTGATTCCCCTCGCTTCAGGAGATTGCTCCTTGCCCTTGAGAGGATATGAGGGAGAATTTGCCATAAAGGGCATTGGCACTGTAGTCTTGCAGTTCAACAACAATGGTTTTCCGGTGTGAATTGAGCTACAGAATGTTCGATATGCGCCTTCCAGACAAAGGAACTTCATCGGCAAGACTTACCTGGAGAGGGGGAAACAGCCAGATCATCGTGCTAGAGAAACGTGTTGGCAGAGATATTTTTCATTTTGTTGGAGATCATGACTTTTTAAAATTCTGGTCAAGCCATATGATGCCATGTCTTCTGCTGCCATCACAAAACTGGAAGTCTTGCCAATGGAAATAAAGGAAGTTAATGAACTCATCCTATGGCATCATCGATATGGCCAATTCAATCCAAGGACCAACCAGATGTCGCACCAGGACACAGTTGTCGTCATGCCACTATTGAAGTACATGGTCTTCTACTGCAACACTTGCCATGAGGCCTCATACTTCTTCTCCATAGTGGACTATTACTTGCGATGGTTAATGGTCTACCCTATGGCCTCAAAGAATGAGGTTTTAAACCATATGGGAAAGTACATCAAGTGCATGAAGAGGCAGTTGGATGCCAAGGTTTGCCGCATTCGAACCAACAGAGGCACCGAAAACTGCAATAAGCAGATGAACAATTATTTTGCTGACCAAGGAATCAATAATGAAAGGACCTCTGCATAATTGCCACAGCAAAATGGTGTAGCAGAACGTCTAAACCATACTCTGATGGAAGTAGTGCGATGCCTTTTGAAAGATTCAAGTTTAGACTAGCCATTCTGGGCGGAGTTTCTTCAAGCAGCGGATCACATCGACATCCTTTACACGAGGATGATTCTCGGAAATGTGACGTTCTACGAACAATGCTTTGGAAAGAAGCCGTCGGTTCGTCATCTTCGGAGGATCGAGTTTAAGGCATGTGTTCTCGTGCCTCAACCAACTCGAGGATCAAAGTTAGCAGACACTGCAACCACTGGGATACTCATTGGATATCCTCTCTGTTGAAACACTTCGGTGCCAAATTTCTAGTCACGATCTATTGCATCACATTGCAATCCTGTTGTCCATAACAAGTTTAGCTGACCTTAGACCAAGCTGACCTTAACATTATTTTGGTCAGCTTTTCTTCATTAAACAAGCTGACTTGAGCGGGAAATGAGCTCCTTCCCTAACTTTCCACTTTAACTTGACTTTGCTGGATTTACCAGGATTAATGGTTTTTTACAATTAACCAGGAGTCATCAGAATCTAACTGGGATTTCAAGCAAGTAAGAGCCTACCTGGATGATTACCAGTAGGCAGTCAGCTATTTGTCCAGAAAACCAAACAGCCCTTTTAAGGGCCACCACCACATGAGAGAGAATACTAAAGGAAACTGTTAACCCACGTGATTGTCCACATGATTGTCCACGATTGTCCACGTTTTATTTTGGTAACATTTAGGTATTAAATTTGATTACACTTTTGTTACCGAGTCTAAAAGTCGACTAATGCACGTTCGTGTGCTACTCTTCATTCTCCTTTACATTATAGTAGGGGTTACAGTTGCAGTTTTATACCATGCTACTTGCCTGTTCTTCAGTTAGTGAATGTGTAAAATTACATCATTGTATTTTAGGTGAGACAGATATGGAAATTGCAAAAAAGTAACTCCCCCTCCCACTTTGGTAAATGTTTATTTTATTCCTTCCCCTTACCTCTCCTTTAGCAGTATACTGTCGTTCTCAACCCCTATTAACTTCTCTTTAGTAGTACACTAAATGGGGTGGAGGGGACCTAGTCATCATAAGATTCAGCATGTAGTCAGATTATTAAGGCCTAAATTAAGCATAATATGATAGGACCTAAGTAAAGCCAATGTTTAGTTAGGGTTACCCCCAATTGGGCATCCAGACCATCCTCTCCAAATTATGTAGTTCTTAACTTTAATTTAGAGTTGCTAATTGCAACTAAATCAGCAACTAAATGCCATATGGTAGGGGCCATACCCAATTTCAGGAAAATGCTCCTACTTTAGCAGCGACTTAGTCATCATTTTCAAAGTGAATTTGAACTATATCCTGATAATCACAAGGTTGCAGCGAAACACGTTCGGGAAGAAGAATAAATACCCTGTAGCGCAGTTTAACGGGGAATAACATAGCGCAAATAGTTTTCCAAATCTTGCATTAGGTAGATTTTTCCCTTTCACAAAATCTTTTAAACTATTATTTTTTTTAAGCTTTAGGCTTAAAATAGTTGCCGTAACTCAAAAAAGGTTAAGTTAGGGACCTAATTTCGGCTGCCTTGGATCAGTCAACCAATACAATGGCAGACAAGTCCACATTGGGCTCATTTGATCTTTCCAGCCCAGTTGTCATTGAATGGCCCTGGTCTATAAAGGGGAAACATGACCAAAATAAAGAGAGAGATAGACCATGGCTACGTTCCGATCTCCCTGTAAGAAAATGATACTGTTAAATTTTCAGAATATTCAGATCAATGAAATTTTGCAAGAGGGTATCTAAAATATATCATTGTGATTCGTTATTAAATTATAGTAATATTGTAATCATTTATGTTTTGCTCCATTGTAAACAAGTTGTTTAGCAAGACATGAATAAATTCTGAACTGTTCTTTCGAACTTTAACCCTCTCGTCTTAATCAAGTCTCTCTGAGAATTCCCGCTCTTTCAAATCATTAAAGCGTCATAACATATCGAAAAAAGACAACGAATTTGGTCAATCCTTCCTCTTGGATCATCAGGAATCCTCATCTTATGAAACATGCACCATCGTCTCCATCAAGAGTTGAAAGACTGCGCAAGAAGCACAACTGTCGACATCCCTTCAATTGACTCAGCTACCACTGCTGTCGCTTCTCCTGCATGTCTACCAGCTGCATTGCTGAGTGGTACGTAGGTACCATTCACCTTGGTTCAGGCCGGAACCCTATAACGAACTCCTAATGGAGACCAAAGAGAACCTATTGAATGATGCTTCGGAAAATCATAGAGAATCCCAAGGACGCACTCCTACGTTAGAAGCCCCGCGCCGATCCGAACAACTCCAAAAGTAATTCGGTAAAACCACCGCTAGCTATGATAGCGCTGTTAATGCAACAAGGCCTATGACGTGAGAGTTGCTCCCCATACAAATGTTCCTATCGCAGGCAGTAGCAAGCAAGTTCACATGGGCGTTGCTACCGTTCAACCTGCACGCCTCAAGGTAGGCAAGATAGGCCCATCATTTAATCAAATGATAAAAAAGGATCAATAGTAAGCATCCGTAATAGTAGCATCAAGCTATAAAAACAGGCATTATTAAGGCCTAAATTAGACCTAATATATTAAGGGACTAAATTAGGCCTAATATAGAAGTGCCTAATTAAAGCTCAGGCATGGTTTAGGTTACCCTTAATGGGGTGTCAAGACCATCCATTTTAAATTATTCAATTTTAACATTTCATTTAGTGTTGCCTTAGCATCAAGCTATTTCAACAGATCTATTTTTAACCTGCAGCTATATGTATACACAATTATAAATAATGATAGTATTGTATTAATTTGCAAAAAAATTGTATTTAAAATTAAAATTTAGTAAATATATGCATCTAACTTGTTTATCTAGTTAGAGTAACATAATTAGGCAATTATCAATTCGTAATGCACATAGTAAAGCGTACCATTCTGAACTTTTACTTTAAGACTAGCAAATGCTAGGACTATCCATTGCCTAAAACGGACTAAATTCGGCATAAGTCTTAAATAAGATGCCGAACTATTAATAAGTACCCAAATGGGGAAAATGGATATTGGAATGTACCAAATCCTTAGGACTAATACCCAGACAATAGGGATTAGCACACAGATTGTTCAAATGACCCCGTATGACTATTTAGCAAAATCATAATTAGGTCAACAAATGTGTTTAATGACAACATAATGATAGTCAACAGTTGTTTTCGACTATCACACTATGCTTCACGTATAGTTATACGAGAATGCCTAAGGGAGATCGAAACTGCATCCTACTGTCAGCGGGCTGTAGATGAAATAATCAGGATGCTGGTTTCAGCCTACTTCGGTAGTGATACTGTTAAAAACACATTCAGGACTTGGAAAGAATCTTTAACAAGTTTGGCCAAAGGAACTTTGGATTTAAATGAGAAAAATGCAAACTATTTATGAAAAAATCCAAATAAAGTAGTGGCCATCTCAAAAATGGACTAACCAAAGAATACCAAGCAACTTAAATCCTTCCTTGTCTCATACAAGTGGTTTGGTAAGTTCATACTGGACTTATCTACCACTTAAACACCATCTGTGTACAGCCCCAATCCTGGCTCAGCCTGACTTCGATAAGAGCATTTATCTTTATATGGGCGCGACCAATGAAGCCAAAGGAGCAGTACTCAGACAAGGTGATGAAGAAGACTTTCGAGTGGTAGAATATGCCTCCAAGTGTTTTAACTCAGCTCAAATGAACTATTCTCCAACTGAGAAAGAAGCCCTAGCGGAAATCTGAGCAGTTCTAAAGTTTCACACTTTTGTAAATGGGATGACCTTTGGCGTTAATACCAACCATGCTCCCCTGAGACAAATAAACAAAACTAAGGAACCCAAGAGCAAAGAAGATTGCTGGATCACGGAGATCCAGCAGTTTATCTCCAATGTACAATACATCCCTGGAGACAAACAATTTAGCAGACTTGCTATCGCGCACCTCAGGTAATCTGATCCTGTTGTGCTGATTCATCATTTTTGGTCATTAAACAGCCAATCGCGGCTAGAGTTTCGCAAAATGCAACTCTTAGACCAACCGGGCAATCACATCATCCGAGTTATAGAAGCTGAGGATGATCTCAGTGACACTGAAGGTCATACCTTTACTAATAGATGATACTCCCTGGCTAATGGAGTCTTCTATAGGATCATGGACCCTACGCTTGACAAGGATCCCAAACTTAGGGTTCCAGCTGTCCTACAGCTAAGAGTCCTAAAGTGGAACCAAAATGCACCTGAAGCAGGGCATCCTGGCATAAATGCCCAAATAAGCAGAACATCCAAGTGGTATACATGGCCTGGACTTAGGCAACAAGCACGAACATAGTTCTACAGTGCACGGAGTGTCAAAGGTATGAGTCAAAGAAAACTACAGACAAGACTTCAGTTTCTTCGCCTCCTATACCTCCAAGATTTTATACCATAGCTATCAATTTTATGGGTCCTTACCCAGTCACAAATGCTGGAAGCAAATACATCTCCTCAGAATGTAACATTGCTACCGGATGGTTCGAACTCTTCCCCATCTGTGATTCGAAGGCCAAGACATTATCTCAAACCTTCATCAAAGAAATCTGTCTTCGACTTTTGACCCCAAAATTTGTCTGATGTGATAATGGTCCCCAGTTTGTTTTATTATTGCTGAAACCAGAAGCAGAAGCTATGGGATTTAGGTTGCAGAACATTGCACAATACTATCCCCAAGCTAATTCTGTGGGAAAACAAAGAGACGTAAAAGTCAAGCTTTCCATAGCAGTGGAAAACTCCCATGACAAATAAGACGAGCATCTTGCAACAGTGAGATGGACAATAAACTCAAGTTCAAGCTCAGTCACTGGAGAAAGTGCATTCTTCCAACTCTTTGGTCGAACACCCAGATCACCTCATGACAACATATTGACATTCAATGACGTTTGCCATGACCCTTTATTCTGCAAGAACAAGTTCTCAGAATTCATGGAAATACTTTCCAGCAAACTCCTAGCATGTCGAGATAATCTCGAACAAGCACAGGATGACCGAAGACTCAAACAGTCTTCGAGCAATCACCGTTGTCAGATTGGTGATACAGTGTGACTAAATTCTCGAACGCAGTTTTGCACACATGGGTTTTACCTCGAAGTTAACCCTAAAAGAGGCAATCCACAAAATCATCTCAACCCAAATTATGAAGTTTGGTATACCTTGCGATCAAAGATACTTGGTATTTACAATGCAAGAGACCTAACAAAAGCCGAAGATGAGGATGAAACAACTCCCATTCTTCAGACTAAGTCACGAGGAAGACCGAACAAATGTTCGGACTTTTCCCTCACGCAAAATGTGTGCCCAGTATCTGATGCAGACTCTACCCAAATACAGAAGGGTATGCCAAATTAAATAAAACCGAAGAAAAGTTAGGACTTATCCTCCACACAACCTGCGGACCCAGGATCCAATACTGATGCTACCCTAAACTTAAAATGTATGAAAAAACACGGTTGACCCGCTAAACATATAGCCAAGGTACCTAAGAAGGACCCCAGGCAAATAAAGTACAAGCGTAATTATGCATACTAGATCAGATCGAGCTTCTAGGCCACTTAACCAATTTAACAATATCATCATACAAGATGTATTTCACGAAATGGGATTGATAATCAATGAATATGGATCGGACTTAATGACCGCAGTATGGCAATTTACTGAGGCCTACGTCCACCAACAAGACATCGTAGATCTGAATGAACGAGACTATGTTCAAAGATGTCTGGAAGTCCAAATGGACGATTAAGCGTCACGCCTACTGACCTTCGAGCTGATTTAAGCTCCTGCAAACTTCGAGTCGTCCTCTCTTGTCTTTCACGTTTTTTTCGAGCACGTGTGTTTTCATAGATCGAGATTTACCATGTTTTCGCAGTTTTTTCAAGGGTTATGGCTGACCAGTCTTTGAACTTAGACCATCTACTTGCCAGTAGTCGTAAGTTGATCGACACTCACGATATTCCTATCGATGGGGCCGAACTGAATGAGATCATGACCATCCATGCCAATCAGCACCTTCAACGGCAAACGTTAAACTTCACGAACTTTCACGAGAAGTCGGAACTTCGGCCATACTTGACGCGGCACGTCAATGTTCCACCACCAGACTTAAAAACATGGACACAATGTCGGCCTCATTGCCAAGAGTCTGTGATTCTCCATCCGTGTTTGATAGCATCTGGAGGATCATCAGAGGTCTTAACTCAGCTTCAGATGCCACATTCTCAGCGCTCGCCCAGTATACCACTGGTGACCAACCACCTAATTCAACTGTTGGATATGCAAAACTCATGGAGGGATCCGTAGCTGCTGACCAAAGCAGACTTAAAAACTACCTCTCTCTCCAAAGTGAGATGACCGCTCGAAAAAATATCGAAGCTGTGAGGATCCAAGGTTGGGATTGAGGGTTAGTCCTTGGAATGCGGGGTATTCGTGATATGCGGCGCGCTGGGAATGCAGCGCGGGGTCAAGGGTCGCGCTGTCTGTCCCCCCGAGCTGACCAGCATTCCGTACGAGGTTTGCTGAGAAGCTCGGGGAGGCAGAGAGGGCAGTTCGGGTTTGGACGGTGAACCAGCTGGTCACTGACTATACGCGTGCAGAGACGCGTGCTTTTGTTATCGGGGCTGGCAAGCTGCCGCCCGCGAGTTTTAGTTGATTTTTCCTTATGTTATATTTCTGTATGAATAAAGCCCTTTTGAACTCAGTCGCGTGTCGAGTCCGGTATCTCGCGCCCTATACGCGAATCTGAACCTAACAAAGCAAAGTACCATATGTTCTCAAAGAAGAACATGTGAAACTTCAGCAAAGACATTTGCAGGCAACGAGTCTCATCCAACTACTCTTGGATCTAGTTGCCAGACTTCGGAGATCCACCGAAGCTGAGCGCTTTACCTTCGTGGCCAAATCATCGAAGTGTTGTCCTACAGTCGCCAGTAAAATAGTTCAGAAACCGACTTAACATGTAAAGTGGCCATCTTTGTTAAGAAAATTTCATCTGCGGATCAGAAGATAGCAAAACACACATTCAAGGGAATTTAAAAACAGGACTAGACGTTCTTGGACTCACATCTCCAAATACAGAGGAGAACCCTTTATTCTTCGGCAGTATTTCATGGAACCTCCCCAAAACCTAGAAGAAGGTTCACCTGTATTGAAGCAATACAACGCCAAAATTGCGCATCTCAGGTTAAAAACCATCACATCCACCTATGTCAATCCTAAACCAGGAGATCGGAACTACAATGCTTGGCAGATCTTAACAACATTTGGAAGACCACTCAACGGCAAGGAATGTTGCCATTACTGCTGTCATCACAAGCGGTAAGAATTGTGCATCACGCACAGGGATGGAGCTTACCGGATTTATCCAACACGACGACTAAAGATACTAATTGGAATGTCTACCAGCCTCATAATGGACCACAACATGGACATCTTAATGCCATGCTCGAACTAGTCGACAAGGAAGACTACTACCTGTAATGTAAGTCCAATCCAAAAATAAGTATGGTTTTCGATCAAAATTATCCCGCATACTTTTCTTTTGTATTTTTTTTACCAAGTGTTAGTCTCTCTCATAGTGTCAGGAATTGTGTATTTGTAATTGAAATTCTGCAAAATTTATTTTAGGTTCTCTTAAAACTTAATGTCCCTCAACTTAGAAGTTTCGAAAGCATTAAGGGGGGATAAAGCGTACCATCCTGAAATTCTTTTTTAAGACTAGCAAATGTAAGACCATCCATTGTCCAAATAGGACTAAGTTTGGCCTGAGTCTCAAATAAGATGCCGAACTATTAATAAGTACCCAAATGGGGAAACCAGATATTGGAATGTTCTAAATCCTTAGGATTAATACCCAGACAATAAGGATTAGCAAACAGAATGTTCAAATGACCACTTGGGACCAATTAGAGAAATGCTAATTAGGCCAACGAATGTGGTTCATGACAATGACCTACAAAAGGTCATAAATCCTACCACTAATTCTTGTGGTCAGTGTCCATCACATGGGATCCCACCAACTAATATATAAAGAGCTCCCAACTCTAGCTAAACCAGATAGATGAAAAGACTGAGAACTTAGAAACCAAAACGGCTTGGAAAAATTCTCTTCTCTGATTTTTCAGTGACTTCAAGCTTGCAAAGGCTCTTACAGTTGTAAAACCTTTACAATCAATCTCCGAGGCCTACTTACCTCGTGCGATCTCCGATTTGCGGTATCAATGCGGGCCGGCCTTACAAAAGCCACACACCGATATCTTCGGCCTTAATTGACGCACCATCAACTTCGGCCATCCCTTACGCTTCTCAAGCTAAGGTGCATCTACCCTCGGACTCCTTAAAAGTAGTCAACTTAATAGGTTTTTATTAGATTTCATAAAACTATCAATTTAAGCAGTTGTTGCTAAAAGAGAGGTCAAACGTGCACAACTTACAACTTACATGGAAAGGTTTCTTTAGATACATATAAAACACCTTACGTATATTAAAGATATAGGTCTAATCTGTACCTAAACAGATCATTTTAAATTTTTGCCCAACACTATTTGTGATTTCTGTGAAGTTTTAATATTGTCTTTAAACTTCCTTTTAATGAAATTCATTGGGTGATTTTGTGGGGTAATTGGTTATTTAACAAAAGAACTGATGTTAAAAATAATACGTGGATAGAATATAAAATATATACAACATATTTGCCAGATATGACAAATATGTTGTAAAAATGTATAATTTGCAAATGCATATTCAGAATTTATTTACAATATATGACAAATATATTGTAAAAATGATTAGTTTGGAAATGAATATTCTGGATACATTTTGTCTGCTGCAACAAATTTAGGCATATTTTAATATGCAGTAATAAATGTAGGCATATTTTAGTGTGCCACGACAAATTTAGTCAAACTATTGTATATTACAATTGTGTTACTAATCGTGGCCAAAATAATATTTATATATTGAGTTGCATACAAACTTGAATCTATACCTTTCTCAATGCTGTCTCATAAATGAATCTTCGGTAGAAAAGAGGTGGTTTAGGTATTGACCTGGGAATTCGAAGTATATGTGTTCGTTCCTTACTGAATGTGATTGTGTTTTTTTCCATAATTTTATTTTTAGATTTTATTTACACCTGATTCTTGTCAAGTTAACCGCTAACCACTCCCGTTTGGTAGGTTTCTCCACCTTCCAGCACATGTTCCCCACAGCTGCTGCGATATCTGGCCACAATACGGTGGCAAGGTACAGCAGTGAACCGATGGTTTGCCTCTAACCGCAGTTATTCGGCAACCAGGAACTCACCTTGACAGGTTCATTCATGAACCCGGTCTCCATCGGTGTAGCAGCAGGTTTGGGTTGGAGCAAACCGTGCTCCTCCAACATCTCGGCTTTCTTTCTTCTTTGGTGTAGGATGAAGGAGCCATCGCTTTCATGATCCACTTGAATCCCGAGGTAATGTCAAACACTTCCCTGATCCTTGGTGGAGAAATACTCATATATCTGGCTCCCAACACGTGCAGTTACATCCTCAGTAGTTCCGGCTACTTAGAGGTTGTCCACGTAGAGGAACACTGATCTGTTTTACCGGGTTGGAATCTGAGCTTAGCTAACACTCATGTTGCCTTGCGATTCCACGCTCTGGCAGACTGTTTTAGCCCATACACTTTTCTTAAGTCTCAGCACTTTGGTCGCCTGACCAGTCATTTCAAACCCTGGCGGTTGCTCTATTTAGAGTTCCTTAGTGAGCTCTTCGTTAAGGTACACCTACTGCTCGTCCAGATATCGTACATGTAGATATCTTGCAGCTGCAACTGCCAGTAGTATCCGGACCGCCTCATGTTTAACCACAGGTGCATAGGTTTTATCGAAGTCTCATCCAAACTTTTGGGTGAACCCTCAGGCCACTAGTCAAGCCTTGTGGGAGTAGATCCGTCCGCCCGCATCTTTCTTCTCCTTGAAGACCCATTTGTTTGAGATTGCACGCCGCCTTGCTGGTGGAGGGAATCGATCACCTCCTGTGCTGCTCTTGTCCATAGCAGCCACTCGCGGCTGGGTAGTGACTGTACTTTTCCCAACTGGTGGGCTCACGATCCAAGCCAACCCTTGCTAGAAACGACAGTCTAACGAGTGGAACTTTAAAGTTAACCCTGGACGAGTGTCTGATGCTTTTTTCCGGTGGTACCACTTCAAGTGTAGAAACTTCAGCTATCTCCGGCTGTCCCGGAACCTCAGGTGGAGGGGCCTTGGCCACCTCCGGAGTGGAAAAAGTACTTACTCCCTAATCTGTTGTCCATGCTATCGAGCCCCAGTCATTTTCTTACGATGAGACGATGCCGACTTCAAGACATCTGGTGGTGCACTTCGTCCAGTACCTTCCACGATCTTGACGGATCTCGACTTCCATATCCGTCCAGTGCCTGGGCCGAGAATACAATATCCTTTGGTGACACCGTCGTATCTAACTTGTATACCTTCCTTGGCATTGGCATCGAACTTCCGACGAAGCTCCATTGGTATCAGGCTGAACACCCTGAATCCGAATATTCTGATGTGGTCAAGCCTCGGTTTGACCCCCAGGAACAGTTGAAGCGGCGTCATTGTTACCGCTCAGCTCGGGAGTCCATTTTGCAGGTATGCCGCCGTGAGCAGCGCTTTACCCCAGAACTGCTGCTACTTGGCATCGAACAGCATAGTCCGCGCTATCTCCACGAGTGACCTACTCTTCCGCTCCGCAACACTATTTTGCTGCAGAGTGTATGCGACGCTAAATTGGTGCTCGATCCCATTTGCACGAAGGTAAGACTCAAGTTTCCCTGCAAGATACTCCCTCACGTTGTCCGAGCGTAGCATTTTTAGTGTCCACCCGAACTGCGTTGTCATCTTGGTAAGATACTCAATGGTGGCTGCGGCCACCATGGAGTTTGCCTGGATCAGACGCACCACTGTAAAATGGAAGTGATCGTCGATAAAGGTAAGAGCATACAGGTTGCCACTAGGAGTGTCAATCTGCATTGATCCACACACGTCCCTGTGGATCAGGTCGATGGTTTGTCAGCTCTGGAAACACTGTTCGGAAAGGGACAAGATGATAACTTGAATAAAGCGCATCACTCGCAGTTCACGCTGTCATTTCCGCCTGCCGTGACTTTCATCCCGTCCGCCAAATCGTTGTGTAGTAACAGTCAAATTCCAGCTGAGTTCCGATGTCCAAGTCGACAGTGCCAATTGTCCATCGTGGCTGCAGCCGCAACTGCTGCGGTGGCAATTTGGAGTAGACGCATCCCTCTTAGTCGATACAGGTCAGCTCCTTGTCTTACTGCTGTGAAGGCCACTTCGCCGTTGTTCAACAGAACCGAGCACTCCAGCTCAGAGAAACAGACTTTCATTCCTCCATATGTAATTTAAGCTATGGACAGTAGCCCTTGTCCAAATGAAGGTAAGTATAAAACATTCTTTACACATACGTCTCGGGTTTTGCCATCAGGAAACTTGCAAAGCAGCCATTTGTCGCCCATGTTGTCAGCCATGACAGCATGGCGGTCAGCTACCTTGACCTCGGTGTTGGTAGCATGTAGTTCGGTGAAGAATTCCCGGTCTTCGGTGATGCTGCACGTTTTCCCAGAATCAACGTACCATTGGTTCATGGCATCGGTCCCCATCTCTCGTCTTACAGCAAAGTTGATGTTGTCAGAAGTCCCAGGATCAGCCCTTCTGTTCTCAGTCGTAGCCTTGGTGACCAATTTAGCCTCAGCTGTCTGGCTCGCGGCCAGGAACTGCTTATACTTCAAGCAGTCCGCCTTTAGATGACCTGAAAGGTTGCAGATGAAACATGTCCGTGTTTCTCTGCCATTGGACTTCTTTGCAGTTGACTTGCCTTGGTGCAGCTTTGTGCCTTTGTTGACAGTCTTTGCAGCATGTCCTCCAGTCTCAGCTTCTCGAGAGGGCTCCACTCGCAGAGCAACCCTCGAGTCGTCCTCAGCTTGGCCCTCGTTTCCGCTGAAAAGTATCTAAAAGCCTATTAGTGACATACAGGACCGTCAGTTGGCTCTTTGTTATTTCCTCCAGTTATGATCATCAGACCATACGATTCCGGCAGGCAAGCTATCATCGCCGCAACGACGACGACGTGCTGCAATTGTCCTCCAGAAACACTCAAGATTATCTGGGCCTCTGCTTGATCAATCTTCAGCCCGTAATTTTCATCCAATATGACAGGCTTCAGTGTCCTGACAAACTGTTATAGTTTGTCCCTCTTGTGGATGGCTTCCATAAAAATCTTCCATTGCTGGTAATTGTCATCTGCCAGTTTTTCATAATGTTGGCCTGTGTCCTTAACCCTCAAAATAAGACACCTTGCACAAAAACAGGTCACTGAACAATTACTGATGTGGTTCAGGCCTACCCTTAGCTTGGGTTTCCTTCAAACCTTGCAATAAACAACTAGCAAAATTAATTTTTATGATTTACCCAAAATTTCCCAGTGGTTTACACAGGTTTCAAACAGATTCTTAGCATTCCCTTAGCTTGGGATTCTATCAAATCTTTTGAACACGTGGTGTAGTTGAGTTTAGGCCCGTCCAGCTTGGACTTCCTATGAATCTGAATTTCATTTAAAATCTGGCAAAATACCTACTCACAGTTTCATGTATCAATATACAGGACCCATAACCTGATGAATTAATTGCTGTATAGTACATTTGTGAGTAATTACTTTATTCATAAACATGTACAACTTCTTGTACATTGGAATCAAACATGCTTCACATCCAGAAGCCACAAAGGGAATGAGTACAAAGACAAAACAAAGAAGGTATCTGTGGGACCTTCTCCAAAAAGGTCCCAGTAGGTGATGTCAAGCATGGCGTCACCAGGCACGTCATCATGTGCCCCAGATAAGGGCTACTGCAGGGGGTGCGTGTCCCTACCCGTATATTAGCCCCAGGGGCAGGCAGGTGGTGCCTCAATGCTAACATATATTTTTTTAAATATTTTTTTCCCCGTATATTTCCCCAAATTACGGATTTCTTAAGTTTCATTTGGAGTTGCCAGAGCAGCACGCCATAGCAACATAATTGTATTCATATATCAATGTTTAGCTATATACTCATGCTATGCAGGAGAAATCATAAATCATGTTAGAATTAACAAATTAAACACATCTAACTTGTTCATCTTGTTAGATTAACGTATTTGGGCAATTATCAAATCATAATCTACATCTTGTCCTTAACATTAATTGTCATACAGCTTATAATATGAAAACTTTGAAAACTATGAAAACCAACGTTGGCCAAACATTTAATGCCAACATAAAACTGACGATTGGCAAATGCACCAGACGAAAATGTTGGACAAACGTTTAATGCAGTACTTTGGCAACAGGCAAATATTTGCCTGTTACCAAATATCCCATGTGTGGCGCTACCATTAAGCCAATGTTTGGCAAGTGCATTAGGCAAAAACCTTGGCCAAACGTTTAATGCAAACATAAAACTGATGATTGGCAAATGCACCAGACAAAAACATTGGCCAAACGTTTAATGGTGGTGCCACACATGGGATATTTGGCAACAGACAAATATTTGCCTGTTGCCAAAGTAATTGCCAAATGGCCAGCTCACTGCTACACACATGTAATTGCAAAGTACAAGGTGAGTGTTTTGCTATGCAAACATTGGCCCACTTTGATGTGAAATAAATACCGACTTCTGGTGGGACAAGCCAAGTTTTGGCCAAATAGGCAAATGCCCGATACACACATGGGACATTTGACAAAGTACTTGACAAATGCCCCATGTGTGGCGCCGGCTTAAATCCAACATAAAACCTATCATTGGCAACTCCACTAATTTCCAAAGTTGAGCCAATGTTAACAGTCAACTATCAATGATTCACCAACGGTGCAAACTAAAATCGTTGCACCAACGATATGTGTTACCTGGGTATTTTAAAATTTCTTGATGGATGTAAAGAACATCTATAATTCATACACATATAAGATTACAATAAATATGCTTTATTTCATTTTAGGAATATAGGCTGCTTGGTAATTGGTATGTCTTGTATTATAGCTATCATTGCCATGCCAATTTCCTTGACCTTAAGCCTATATTTCATTACATAAGCACGTAATAAGAGGATTACAACCTTAAAATGTTATTTCATTGATACCAGATTAGGATCAGAAGGTCATCCAGCGATCCTGGGTAAGTAATCGAGTATCATCATGTTTATTAATGCAAGTCATTTTTATTTGTGGCCTGATTACACAATGGTCAAAATCGTTCTGCTGTTGGAAACCTAGAAAATGGACTGTGTGATAATTCGACATGGGGAGGTGAAAGACATTCCAGAGATTGTGCAGATGAGCAAGGTAATGGAAAATTTCAGCATTGAAAAGACCAGGTGAAATGTGTTTTCTAATTTCTACTTTTTAATCAAAGCACGTGGCTTGCATGGATGAATTCAGGAAACATAATTTTAAAACAATAGTACTAATTTTTTTGTAGATTATTTACAGGGTGGATTAATAGTCGCTGACGCCTCACTTTTTTTTCTTAAATTTTATATTTACGAACTTTCTGATTTTCGTGAACCAATAGGCTTAGGTAAAATCTAACAACATCAGTGGATAAAGCTTACATGACTTCCTATTTAACCGATTTACAGAATGTTTAAAACTATAAGATTTAAGAAAAAAAGTTAAGTGGCGATGACTTGTAGTCCACCCTGTATAATATACAAATAAAAAAGTGTGTGTGTACGCCTATGATAAATACAAGGGTATCTTAAATCTTTAAAAAGCCGGTTGTTATACATTATACGATATCCATTAAAAAATTAAAAAGTCCAGTTTCATGTTTTGTCTATAAACAAAGCACAAGGTCAGTCAATTAAGACTTCTGGATTTAATTTAAGATAGGACTTTTTAACCATGGAAACTAACCATGGACTTACTTGCAAACTACATAAAACACAATAATTAAGTAAATTTAATGTAATGTTTGTAATGTAATGTTGTGCATTTTTGTAATGTAATTGTTAATGTAAAGAGAGGCAGAATTTTAGAGGAACCCCATATGGAAAAAAATATATGGACAATATATAAAAAATATATTGCAATATATGGAAAATATATAAAATATATATGATACAAAATATAATATATTTAGAATATATGAAAAATATATGACAAATATATTGTTAAAATATATAATTTGAAAATGCATATTGAAAATGCATATGACAAATATATTGCAAAAATAGAGTTTGGAAATGAATATTCAGAATATATGTTCAATTTATGACAAATATATTGTACAAATAATTAGTTGGAAATGAATAGTGCCGCAACAAATTTAGGCGCATTTTAGTGTGCCGCAAAAAATGTAGGCATATTTTCGTGTGCCGCAACGAACTTGGTCGTATTTTAGTGTGCCGCAACAAATGTAGCCATATTTTCGTGTGCCGCAACAAACTTGGTCGTATTTTAGTGTGCCGCAACAAATTTCTGCACATTTTAGTGTGCCGCAACAAATGTAGCCATATTTTCATGTGCCGCAACGAACTTAAGCGTATTTTAGTGTGCTGCAACAAATGTTAACCATATTTCTGTGTGCCGCAACGAAGTTAGGCATATTTTAGTGTGCCGCAACAAATGTTGCTATATTTTAGTGTGCCATGACAATTGTAGGCATATTTTAGTGTGCCACGACAAATTTAGGCATACTATTGCATAACACAATCGTGTTAATAATCTTGACCAAAATAATATTTCGGTACGAATAACTTAGAAAATTTTTCTAATTTCATTAGATTTGCACACAAACTCGAACCTTTACAGTTTTCAATGATGTTTCTGCAAGAAATCATCGGTAGGTATTTGGTTAAGCTGTTAGACTGGGAAGTTAAGGTATGTGGGTTCAATCCCCGTTGAGCGTAATGGTGTTTTTTTATTTACTCCGGATACTTGTAGAATTAAAGACCCATTGGCATACGAGACCCATAAAATATGGGACCTGTGGATTAAGGCTTATGACAGAAATTTGTGTTAAATATTTTATATATGGTTTACATATATATATTCCATATATTTGCACTATATTTTCCATATATTTTCCGTATATTTTAAATATACTGAAATTCGGCTAATTTCAGTATATTGTCCATATATAAATAATATATTTTGAAAATATATTTTCCATATATTTTTTTCCATATGGGACTGTCATGGTATTTGCATAGAAAGTTATAATCAACCGTAGAAAACTACAAAAACTGCATTAATGGTATGTGACATGGGAATTGAACACAGTTGTCCTGAATAAAAGGCTAATAGCATTACCATCACACTGTAAAAAAATCTGTAAAAGTTATGGAAAAGTGCCGAATAATTCCATAACATTTTCAGTTTTCCGTAATAATAACGGAATACTCCCGTACCAACAAAAAAACATTTCCGTAAGAATATTGTAATACTACCGTACCAACAACAAAATACTTCCGTAGCAATAACGGAATACTACCGTACCAACAACAAATATTTTCCGTAATAATAACGGAGTACTATCGTACCAACAATGAAATGCTTCCATAAGAATTACGGTATATCTACATAAAATTAACGAAACATCTCTTCTACAATATGGGAATATCTATGTAAAGAACAGAATTACTTCGCAATAACAACAGAATATACAGTTATATTTAACAGAGTGAGTGCTTATTAATAATGGAATATATATGTAAAATTAGTGGACTAAATCCACAGCAATAATGCACTGCCTATATAAATTTAAAGGATACCTGTATGCCATAATTGTAAAAGTTTTATGTAATTGCAAGAGTGTATATTCCGACAATCAATGAAATACTTTCATAAAATTGTTTTTTCTTCCATTATACTTGCTTGAAATGTTTGTAATATCACTATAATTCTACAGATTCTTTCAACATATTGTTCAGCACTTCTTGCCGTATGGAGTTGGTAATGCATTTTTTTTGACATGACGGCAGAAGTTATTACAAGATAATGTAATATTTGTTGGTACACAAGGTAGCATCCCAATTCCTTGTTATGTTAGGAATACCTTAACTTGGCCCTTACTGGGGATGCTAAACCTGACATGTATAAAATGGAAAGTAGAGGTTAGAGGGGATGCGGGCTTTGTACTATTTCTTAGTTTAATGAATCAGATATTGATGAGTTGATGGATGGTGGTTTCTTGCTATCACTATGGATATTCTATACAGAAGCCATAGCAAAGGTATATTCTGTACAGGGTTTGCGAGGGATTGATAGAAAGCTGTAGTGCATGTTAAGTTACAGAGAAATGTGGCTTTTGCTCTGATATTTAAAATCGGAGGGTAGGGGCAAGTTGTGAGCAAGCGCGGCCAGTCTAGAACCTGGGTATTACAGAGCATGGTACTTATCGGTTAATTCACCGCCACTGAAAGTATGGCGTGTCAAAAAGGAGCATAATCACTCATGTTGACTTATACAAAAAAAAAGTATGGCATGTCGAAAGGCACATATTGACAAATATTCACTATTTTTTCAGTACAATTGAGTTATGTTAGTTACACAGTGAGTTGTTAGTACACAAGGCAGCATTTCACTTTGTTTTTAGGTTACGAATACCTTAAGTTGGCCATTACAGAAAATGCTAACCTAACATTTAACGAAAATTAGAAATAAT